>PVKU01006308.1:0-106327 GCA_004027475.1 Anoura caudifer
TTTCACGGTTTCCAGGATATAATCCTAGCAGTGGAATTGTTGGATCAAAAGGTAGGTCCATTTTTAGTTTTCTTAGAAAATTCCATACTGCTTTCCATAGTGGTTGTACCAGTCTGCAATCCCACCAACAGTGCACTAGGGTCTGAGAAAGGGATGGTTTTGGTAAGTGTTTGAAACAGGCCTTGTAGATAGTAAAGTCTCATGTGAGAGTGTGAGAATTAGATAATATGTGAAAATCATATAGTGTAATTTCTGACACTAAGAAAATAATATATTATCCAGTTATTAATTAGTGATTGTTATCACTGCTATATTGTACAATGGTTCATTTTCCTGTGGAAAGACTTATTTAAGATCCATGGAATACACAGATGTGATTGAACATCAAGATTGGACTTTTTCCTGGGGCATCAGCCAAAATTTGTAGAGAAGGCAAGGGCCATTTTCTGTGGGGCACATATCACTTTCATCTTACTTTTGCATAATTTCTAACTTAAGAAAGCATTTGTTGAATCAAAAATGTTCTGGAGAATATTTCTTTAACCAGTACTACCAAAGTCTGGAATTTAAAAAGAGTTTTTGTCTATTATTTCTTTCAATTTTTGCATTGGCGATGATGGGAAAGGGCTCAACTCATGTGGACAACTGCCTTCCAATATGTGATTCAGCCCCCACATGTCGGTTCCCCAGCTCCCAGTAGTAGTCCCTGCAGAAATAGGACTGTGGAGGGTCACCAATATTAATGAAAACAATTCTAAATGTTTACCTTTTAGCACTTGAATAATTTTGTTAAAGGAGAAATGGTCTTTCTCCTTCAACATGCTCTATAGTAATTTGAAGAGAGCCTGTTGTACCCCTCACTCCAAGATAATTGCGAGTCCAGAAATCCAGCTTACATTCAACAATGTGGCTTCACAACCTTCATCGTTATGCAGATCTGGGCAGTGCTTCCTTATGACATGCACATTGGCCACCCTCTAAGACTAGATCCTTCTGAGGATAAATTATGCTTCATCTTTCACAATTATAAAAAATTGGTAATTATAATATCCAGAGACATTTCCCTGCTCTTCATCACTTGAAAACTAGAGCTAATGGGCAAAATAGAGATAGCTACAAATAGCGGGAGCAAATGTTACTGCTTGATCTACAAATAGTTCTGTAATGCAGAGGGGATATTACAGTCTTATGTATAATATCTGAAATTAGTTTTTCTCTTAAAGGACAAAGCAATTTAATTTTCAAAAATATTTGAGTTTTATTATGTAAGAAAAACCTCTGATTTAATGGGTTTATTTATTCATTTTATATTTACTCTTTCCTTTGTGGAGGACATTTGTTACTGGCCTTATATTAAATAAGATAAAATCTCCAGATTTATTTCAACAAAATTTTTAATTCTTTGTCATTGTCAGTAAAATGTATATACTTTTCCTAGTAAAATCATACTTTATTGTTTAAATCTTTAGTCTCCTCCCACCTTCCTCACACCCAGATACTGTTTAGTTTCTGAAATAAAACCAACAAATCAATAAGTGTCAGTTGTGGTTAATGATACCACATGCAAAAAATAAAACCTTCTCAAGTATGCTTTTGAGCTCCTCTAGTAATTTAATCATTTTAATTATTTCCCAGTCCTGATATTCCCTTTAGATTTACTTTTTAAATGATTTTCATCTCCTTATTGAGGCTCCTTATTTAGTGCATCATTGTCGTAATATTTTCCTTCCTTATTTGAACATAACTTATTTCATCATTTGAACATATTAATTTTACAGTAGCTCCTCTTTGTCCTTGGGGCCTTCATTCTAAGGCCCCCCAGTGGTGTCTGAGATCATGGAGAGTGTCAAGCCCTAAGCATGCTGTTTCTTCCTGTGCATACAAACCTGTGATAAAGTTCAGTTTATAAATTAGGCACAGTGAGAGAGTAACAGTAATTAATAATGAAATAGCACATAAGTTATATGAATGTGGTTTCTTGAAGCAAAGCATGTGATTTGTGATCTCGATAAGAACTTAAGGACTTCCAGCCAAGATGGAGGTGTAGGTGGACACACTGTGCCTCCTCTCAAAACCAAAATTAAGGACAACAAAGATTTTGAAACAAAACAACCAGAACTGATAGAAAATTGAACTGTACGGAAGTCCAACAACCATTCATCCAGACGGGTAAGAGGGGTGGAGTCCTGGCAGGAAAAAGTGGAGGTTGGCAGACCTGGGTGTGCAGGCAGCAGCAGCTGGTAGATCCCAGGTGTGTAGGCGGCAGCTAGCGGACCCCAGACCCCAGGTGCACAGGCGGTGGCTAGTGGACCCTGGGCATGGGGTGGCAACTGTGCAGACCCAGTGAGTCCACACAAGGTGGCTGGCTGAACAAATGGTCCCACATTCGTGCACAGATAATCCAGGCAAAGGGGAAGCAGTGGAAGGGACTGGAATCCAAGAGAAGCCAAGCAAGCGCCATTGTTCCCTCCTGCCCCCACATACAGCATAACTACCCAGCAACTGGGCTGCCCCACCCTGGGGAACACCTAAGGCTCTACCCGTCAACAGGGCAGGGGGAAAAGGTACAGAGAATAAGTAACAGAGACACTTAGGTACAAAGTTACTTATTCTCTGTACCTTAAGGTACACTACGTAACAGCCATAACCAGACCCCCCCAAAAATAAACAAAAATGGCTCAAAGGGGAGAACAAATCAAAGCCCCAGAGCCAACTCATCTAAGTGACCAAGACATAGCCAACCTATCAGATGCACAGTTCAAAGCCCTGGTGATTAGGATGCTCACAGAATTAGTTGATTTTGCTCACAAATTAGATGAAAAAAATGAAGGCTACAATAAGTGTAATGAAGGAAAACACACAGGGAACCAATAGAGATGGGAGGAAAACTGGAACTCAAATCAATGGAGTGGACAAGAAGGAAGAAAGAAACAACCAAACAGAAAAGAAGGAAGAAACAAGAATTCAAAAAAATGAGGAGAGGCTTAGGAACCTCCAGGACATCTTTAAACATCCCAACATCCAAATTATAGGGGTACCAAAAGGGGAAGAAGAAGAGCAACAAGTGGAAAACTCATTTGAACAAATAATAAAGGAGAAATTCCTTAATCTGGCAAAGGAAATAGACTACCAGGAAGTCCAGGAAGCTCAGAGAGTCCCAAAGAAGTTGGACCCAAGGAGTAACACACCAAGGCACATCATAATTACATTACCAAGATTAAAATGAAGGAGAGAATTCTAGAAGCAGCAAGGGATAAGAGGACAGTCACCTACAAAGGAGTTCCCATCAGACTGTCACCTGATTTCTCAAAAGAGACCTTATAGGCAAGAAGGGGCTAGAAAGAAGTATTCCAAGTCTTGAAAGGCAAAGACCTACATCCAAGATTGCTCTGTTCAGCAAAGCTGTCATTTAGAATGGAAGGGCAGATAAAGTGCTTCTCAGACAAGGTCAAGTTAAATGAGTTCATCATCACCAAGCCCTTATTATATGAAATGTTAAAGGGACTTACCTAAGAAAAAGAAGTTAAAAAATAGGAAAGTGAAAAGACAGCAAACTCACAGATATTAACAATCACACCTAAAACAAAAGCAAACTGAGCAAACAGCTAGACCAGGAGCAGGAACACAGAAATGGAGATCACATGGAGGGTTAGCAACAGGGGAGTGGGAGGAGGAGAGGGGGGGAAAAGGTACAGAGAATAAGTAGCATAGATGGTAGGTAGAAAATAGACAGGGGGAAGGCAAGAAAAGTGTGGGAAAGTAGAAGCTAAAGAACTTATGACACATGGACATTAATTAAAGGGGGGAATGTGAGTGGGAGGGGGTGTGCAGGGTGGAGGGGAATGATGGGGGAGAAATGGGACAACTGTAATAGCATAATCAATAAAATATATTTAAAAAAGAACTTATGTGAATGTGGTTTCTCACTGCAAACTAGCAGAAATTTCTTTGTTCACAATTTTATGCATAAAAGATTCGGTTCTTACCATCTATCTTAGCAGCCTCAGCCTATGTTCTTTTTTCTTATTAAGTTGAAAACTTCTACTTTTTCCTTCTTTTACTACTAGTTAAAGGTAACACTCCATGGCTCCTCTTTGGCATCTCCAAATTGCCAGCATTACCATCCTTGTGCTTTGGGGCCGTCATAAAGTAACGGCTGCGTGAACGTTGGCCCCGGCAGCCCTGCAACACTTGGTCTAACTCAGACAGCTCCGAAGTGACTAATGGGTGGGGAGCGCACATGGTGGAGGAACTCTGGATTGAAGGATGATTCACATCCTGGGTGGATCAGAGCAGGACAGCGTGCGATTTCATCATGCTGCTCAGAAGGGTGCACAATTTAAAACTTCGGAATTGTTTATTTCTGGAAATTTTCATCACTGTTTGCAGACTGCAGTTGACTGCGGGTAACTGACACCACGAAAAGTAAAACCATGGATAAAAGGAAGCTAGTGCAATTTTTTTCAAGTTAGCCCACTATGGACACCTTATTTTTCTCATCTTCCTATTAAATTTCCATTTCTGGATCTTCTGGTGTTTGTTTTTGGTTTTTGTTTTTTTTGCTCTCCTCAGAATGGTGACTTCTGGTTACCTTGGGTATTGGCCTTTCTATTCATTTGCCTGTAAATTTGCTGCTGTTTCCATCAGTTTTCATGGGTATGGAACGTTTTCCTACTTTGCTTCAAATGGAGTAAGAAATCCTTAGTAATGAAGGTTTTTGCTTACACAGCTCGCCCTTCACTGGTAGCGTTATTGCAGAAATGGAGCAGAAGAGGTCATGAGCACAATTCCAGGTTAAAACATTACATATAAACATTCTTACAGAAGTTCAGTAGTGCTTTTTGAATAAGCCCCTCTTACTTTGTTGAATGGCTTTGGCTGATCTCCATAAACCTGAAATTCCTGCTTTAGACCTGTCAAGTTCTATCATTGATTTTGGGGAGTAGATTTGCTCAGGCCCTTATTCTGTCATTAGTCAGTCCGCATCATTATTATTCCTCTTTCCTGCAAACATGAGGTTCAAAAGGAACTGCTCAGTGGCCCAAGTCAAGGTATAAAGTGAGATCGCTAATTCCAGTGGCGTGCCCTTTCTGCTGCAATAGCAGGATGTCAGAGAACACCATGCGTCCATGACGGGCCGCCCTCATCATCTCTAACTTCCTTGGGCTGAGTTTTCCTTATTAGGATGACTCTTCTTATTGTCATGAAATGTCTGTTCTTTTCATATTGTATGTAACACAAGATTATTAATTTTTCAAATAAAATTAATAAATAATGTAAAAGTGTAAAAAATTATACTATTAGTCAAGGAAATTCAGTATAATTTTTTAAAAGGTGAGTTTTGAAAATATCAGCTTTATACTGAAGTACATTTTTAAAAAAATCTAGCAACCTCACTTACTTTCAGTGTTTTGGGAAAATCAACAGACTTTTATGAATTTCTTCTTTTGTAACCACAGTGCTGATAGTAAGAATCAGAAATGTAATATGTATAATTATACTTTGATGGACAACTAATGAAGAAATCATCCTTTCCATAGTGATGTGTGCTACGTGTTATAGTTAGACAAAGACAGGCAAATTATCAGCCAAAAACAAAAAGAACCTTCATATTTTACAACACCATGGGAATTTGACCTCCCTTTAGACTATAAGTATTTTATTGCTGAACAATGTAACTTACCCAAATGTGGATAATTAACATTGGTTTAAATACAGTCTTAAAGTTTGCTGATGAGGACGACCACCTTCCCTTTGTGAAATAATCCTAACCTCAAACATAATATGTTTGCTCTATTAACGGTGATCAAATGAAAGTATGAATCAGTATAGACATTCTGAAAACAGAGATCACTAATTGGTTGAATTAGCTAAATTCAGCTGGTTCATGTATTATGCTTGACAAACAGCATGATTTCAAAATGGAAACTGTGAATTTCAATATCAAGTATTTTTCTGTAATATTAGAATACATAACAATACACAGCTTAGCTTCTGTCTCCACATGGCACCATCAGCTGGGGCTGCGACCAGAGGCACCAGGCACGTCCTGTTTCCACAGTCCCCAGTGCTCCCTGTGGTGTCACACTGGGCCTAGTTCACACGTATGTGCTCGTTTCCCGGCAGTAGTCTTTGTGACACCCTGAGATCAGTTTTAACGTGTTATTGTCTTTGACTGAGAGGCCTGTCCCTTTTCACCAGCAGCCGTCCCCAGCACTAAACTGCCTGATAAATGTTGAATCATCCTTGAAAACCTAGCTCAGCTGACACTTTCATTTGAAGACTCCCATCAAGCCACTTGGCAAGCATAATAAATCCCTATTTATTGGTAGTTGTACACTTGTGCAATGTGTTGTAATTTTTAGATTCCCTTGGATTCTCTATGAAATCATGAGTTTTCCAAGAGCATTCTGTCGTCTTTATCTCTGTAATCTCAATACCTACCACATTACCTAAAAGATCTATGGGTCTCAAACGTGAACAATTAAATGGCTAAAATCTCACTGGGCTGAAACTATATCCCAAGTCCACTGACTTATGGTCCAGGGCCACCTCACTTGTATTTTGTTTTACCTTGGACATTATCAGTTCCTACAGCTTCAGTCATATAACTTTATGAAGAGTGGCAAGGTACACCCCTGTTACATGTATCTTCTACTTTTGTCACAATATTTATATTGTCTTCCTTTCTCATCAGAACTGTGATTTTCTTAATGAAAAAGACCATGAAATGTTGATATACATTTCTGTCATCTAGCACAATACTTAACACAGGGTAGAGATTCAGCAATGTTAGCAAAATTTAGTTTAGTTTAAAGTAAAATAACATTTGGAGTTAGTTTATTTGACTAAATTATGACTATAATGTAATCGAGTCAAGTAATTGTTCTTGTTTACAAAAGCTGGAGAGATTTTGGAAAACTCCAACAGAAGGTCTTAACGAACAGGTATAATGAAATTCAAACAGATGGTCAGCAACAATGCCAAGTTCGTCCTTATTTTGATTCCTTAGATAATTATTATGGTGAGCCTTGGCATGGATGTTGTTTGATAGCCTAAGTGATCAACATTCCCTACATTTTAGGAGAGCCAAGAAATCAATGAATGTGATGGTTTAGCTAGTTTACAAATGGCAGTTTTATTTGGGTTGAATCAGTCAGGCGAGTTGGAAGATTCAAAATTATTAATTTTGCTAAGTTGAATAGCTTTTTAGGAAAACCCATGTTTTCTCTAGAAGTGCAATTTACTTTGCTTTTGCCTGGCCACCAGTGCCACACACAGATTTTGCCTCAAGTGGTTTTTTTCCTGCAGAAACCAGGTATGATTTTATGCCTGTTATTTAAATAATTTTTCACTTGTCTTTCAAGTAATTGTAAGTATTCTGTACTTTAATCTGACTTTGTGATTTGAGAAACATTAAGGAGTCTAACAGCTCTGGGGGAGCTTTCAAATGAAACAACAGCACTCAGGTTCCTCCTCCAAAACAACTAAACCAGTCTCTGCAGAGGAGATCAGAAAACAGATTTGCTGCATTAACAATAGATATGAACGCACTCTACTTTTGGTTAAGCATTTTGATTCTGTTCGGTTTACATTTAATGAAGTTTGAATTGAAGTGCTACCAGTAACATTAGATGCCAGGCGTTCAATAATTCCTTTTTAAGTGATTTATTTAAAATGATCATCTAGGATCATTTTACTGATACTGATAACATCTTCAGGAATCTGTGTAGCGTAAGTTCTTGCTAGCGCTTGGCACTTCTGGTGCTCTTACCTGACAATGTTTTAGAACACAGAAATGTCAGGTCCTATTGATAATATGAAAAAAGAGCCAAGCATTCTGTCTTGTTACTGAATAATGTTATCTTTATTATTATAATAGAATACAGTGTGACATAAAATTAAGAGCTTTTGCTAAACTCTGTAAAGCAATACATGCATCTGCCATAAACAACCCCAATTCATATTAGGTTTTATTGCCACTTCACTGCACGAATGTGCAATAAACATTCAGTGTCATCTTTTAAAAAATATTCCTGGGAGTAAACAGGAACTGTCCTCTATAAGAGTGTAACTTTATTTTCAAGGAAGACTTAACTAGTATTACATGGTTTAGCAAAGCATTGTAGAAAAGCTACATAGAATAATTTGTCTTTGATAAATTATGCAATCGATTAATACAATAGAATATTATCCACATGTACCAACATAGTCAGAAATGATAGAAATGCAGTCACTGCATAGCAGAAAGCAGACTAATAAGAAATATTCACATCTAATGAGCAAAATACAGACCGAATGTTAGCTGTGATGAGTCTGGAAGATAAAGTGCTCTTAATAAATACATCAGATTAATGTTGAAAAATGACAAGATAAACAGCAACACAGAAGGTAGAGCCATATTTTACTTTATTTTTCTATACATGATATCTACATAAAATACCAGAGGATGAACACCCTTGGTTCAGCCTTTATGGCCTAGCTCATGAAATTTAGGCAGGACCAAATCAAACAATAAAGCACATTTAGAAAGAAAACCAGAGTTTGTTTAGGAAAACACAGTGTATTTTCCCGCATCATTGGATAGCAGCTTTTGGGGAAAAAACATCGCTCCAAAGTTGTACATGGACCCCAACTTCCTCACTTGGCGATTACGCTGACAGGCTTGGGTTTGGTGTTCTAAATGTGTGTTCTAGACCATGACCTGTGGGTTCTGGATGCTGATCTTAAATACCTCTGAAACTCTATCAGACAAAAGGAGACTTCAAAAATACCTTCTGCATAAATATTTATCTCTAAAACATCTGGGAAGGAATGAGACAGACTAGAGTTTTCATAGGGAGTATTAATGGACCTCTTCTAGTTAAAGCCCTTACATAGTATACCTACAAATATATTGCTACAGTATAAATGAAATGTAATAATATTACTCAATAAAAGCTATTTCCTATACATTCTTTCATGTATTTTTTTTTTTATATTTGGTGCTACATAATGGTACAACACTTATTGGAATAGTTGATATCAGCAAAGATAGCAGTAATATACAGTTGATTTTCTAGCTCTCATGAAAGCTTTCCCATTTTCTCTCTATATGACAGAAGCTGAATTTAGGGAAGTGTGGCGGAACGTGAGCAGATAGCAACTGATTTACTGCTGTGCACCAGACAACAGTTGGAAGTTACAAGCTTTCTCTACACATGTGAGCTTTATTCCCATGTATCTGAAGTTCCATCTGATTCCTACAAGCTGTTCTAATCTTAAATGCAGGCTCTAAAAGTATTTCCGTAGCACTTAACATTCTAACAGCTAACAGCGGTGAGTCTTATACAATATTTTAAGAACACAACTTTAAAAAAAGTAAAAAATGTACAATCTCATGCTGTATATTTACATATATAATTTAAATATTCTATTTTTGTTCACTAGTCATAAATTTCAATCTAAAGCTTTTAATGTACTGTTATATAAAAGAATACATTCAACAATTCTAGAGCTTGCAAAATATTTTTGCCCCTCTAAAACATCTTTATAATGGAAATGAAGTGATTATTGGGCCCATGTGCTACCTGGAAATAGGCATGATAAGGAAGGGAATCATTTAAAATTATTTCATTTATTTATTTTTGGTTTTTATTGTGTGTATATCTTTGTTAAAATGATTCCTCATCAAGTCTAGTGATAAAAGCTGAGGTGATAGTGAAGTAGCGTATTTAGAGCATTTCTCTCCATTGAATTAAATGTGCTCTACAGCGAGAAAATGCTCCTTTGCTTATGCAACTTCCATGAATTTCAAAATAGCATTTAGCAATAAAATAGCATGTGGGGCATTTGTAACGGGAGAAATAATGGGGTCTGTAACTTTGGAAACAGAAACGTTCAAGTTTCTGTTTAAAAAACAGTTTAAAAAACAAAACAAAAATGTAAGCACACCACAGTTTGTGCAATAAAGACATAGATTCTTTGAAAATTTTCTTCATTAAACATTTATAATTTACTCTTTTAAACACCTTCACATAAAAATATTTTTGACATATACAGTATCTTCTTTTTTTGAGAATATTTGGAAATATGTATCTACACATAATCTAGAGTTGTAGTTAAGTTTGACTTTTCTTCTCCTTTTCCTCCTATCTTTGGAACCGCCCCCCTTCCTCCCTCTCTCTCTCTCATTCCAGGTCCTCTGTGGTTACTCTGGCTCCCTCACTCCGGCTCGCTCTCAGAATCCTGTCTCTCCGCTGCATGCTCCGCTCCACTCTGCTCTGCTCTGGGCTGCCCGACAGGGGCCTGTTGTTCTTGTGTGAATTGTGGAAATAAGAAAACCTTCAAATTCTTAAGACGGAGGCAATAAAGCAGATGGGAATTACTGCGTTGAGGACAGAAAGCAATTTCCAGTGCAGAGGACTGAACAACAGAATGTGAATAGAAGGACCTATTGATGTGGGGTGGGGGCTTTTAGCTGAGGCTCTCTGTTTAAATACGTAGCCCAGTAGACCAAGTTAAAGATTCCAAATAGCAGCGGGAAGGCTATTCTTGACAGCCGGTCAATTTTGCTGACACTGTTAAAGGTTTTCTTGGGTTCTGGAGGCTTTGTTTCTGGCTTCACTTCTTTCGGTTCTATGGTTGCACTCTTAGCAATGGTGGCTAAGCCAGGGTCACCCCTGGCCAAATTAGGGGTGTAGCTAGTTGCTGTGGGAGCATATGTGTTGTTTTTCTTAATAAGAGGGTCCTTCACTTTCTTTGGCTGTGGAAAGAAAGAGTAAAACCATTTTGTTTAGTAAATTGTGAGAGAAGCAAGTTTATGATTTGCTGGGTAAAGTGACCTTTACTTTGGAACCTAAGTCTGTGCTTTATCTAAGATTTAAGAAATATAATTCAGGACTGTATTATTGGGGTAAAGTAAAAATGCAGACAACAATATCCAGTTATAAGATCAACAGTTTGGGAGACACATGTGCAGTGGGGAGATTGTAGCTAACAATACTGTATCATATGCTTGGATGTTGCCAGAGAACAGAAGTTAAATGTTTTTACCACAAAAAGAAGTGGTAACTATGTGACAGGAGGGAGATAGTAGCTAATGCTGTAGTGGTAATCAATTCACAATATATAAATGTATCAAATCAACCTCATTGTATACTTAAGTACACTTAAACTCAAACAGTGATATGGGTTTATTATACCTTGATAAAGCCGGAAAAAAATGCAGGTACAATATTTTCCCAGTTTTCCTATCAAGAGGTGGGGTCTATTTCCCCACACATTGAATCTAGAAAGGACTTGTCACTTTGAGCAGAGTGATGCTGTTCCAGTGGGGGAGCCTGCCCACAAGAGGCTTTGCAAACTCAGCCTTCACCATCTGGAAACACGCCACTGCTGTGTGAAGATGCCTGGACTAGACTACCGAGTGGCAGAGACCATGTGAAGTGCCCAGCCAGCATCAGGCCCCAGGCATGTGAGGGAGGCCACCATGGGTCTGCTTGCCCTGACGGGGTCTGCAGGTAAATGCAGCCACAGGAGCAAGCCCTGGCTGGACTAATGGAAGTACCACCAAGCTGTCCCCAGCCACTCGGTTGGTATCTTCGGTCGTTAAGTTTGGGCGTGGTTTGCATTTCAGCACCGAATTGCTGAGCCAGTTACTATTTCCTCCTTCTCCCTATGTTTCAGGTGGGCAAATGATGAAGCAGAATTATTCAAAGGTATCCTGAATTCTGTTCTCAGTCAGTGATAGCTGTGTATCAGTGTCATCTGTGTCTTAATTGACAACTGCAGTATTTCTGAGGGTTTCTGTCATAGAGACATTGTTAAAGAATGAGTAGATCTTTGTTTGTAGTTGTGTGGCCCAACATTGTGGCTGATAGCCACCTGGGGCCACTGAGCAGTGGAATGTCACTAGGCTGGTTCGTGATGTGCTGTAAGTGTAACAGACGCAGAGGGCTTGGAAGATGCAGTGTGGGTAAGAAAAACAATGCAATACATCTCCTTAATATTTTGTATGGTTGGCATGTTGTAAAGATGATATTCTTGATGTATTGGCTAAAGTACATTGTGAAACTTAATTTCACTGGTATATACTTTAAAAATGAAGCTAGTAGAGAATTTCAAATTATATATATCTGGCTGATATTTGCAGTTCATTTATATTTCTGCTGGAAAGTGACAGTCCATAAGAATGGTTCTTATTCTTTTGTGTACAGTACATTACCAGTTAAAAATTTTTCAAGTACAGTGTCTTGGACACAGTCTCACATTTTGATTAGGATTCCATGGAATTTGAACCTGGTTATTGACATAGCAAAAATGTTACTCAGATAATACTGATGAGCAGCTCAACTTGAATTGCCAGATGCAATACTCTCTGGATAATTTGTATTTTTAAGTTATCAGATCAGAATAAGTTATTACTTCCAGAAGACCTGGTTCTTTTCACAAGGCACAATAGCCAGGAACTATAACAGGTTAACTTAGTTATTTTCCAGCTCTGCACTCCGTGTGCAGCTTTTTCTCCTCTCCACATCCTTATGCATACTTTGGTACTTAAAAAAAGAAACCATATTGTTCTTTTTTCTAGTCTTACTTCATTAAAATAAGGCCACTTACACCAAGTATGCACTCATTTTGCAGTGAAAGCAGAATTGATTAAGTTTTATGAGGAACGATAGAAATTTCCCTAATTAAGTAAAAGTGATTCTCTCTGTAGTCCAAATGAACAAAATCGAAATGATTTATTTCAACACAGTTAAACAGCCAAACTTACCTTATATTGAGTTCATTTCTTTAAAAATGACAGTTTAATGTTAAAGAATACATTCAAAAGTATGTTACATCCTTTGATAAAATGTACAATGTGTTCTGGTGCTAAAGAGGGGCAAAGGGTTCCAGTCTAACCAAAACTTGAGAGGAAAAGACACTCTATTAGATAAACTGAAATGAATAATCTTCTGAAGAAAAAGTTCATGGAGATTTTATCTCTCCCTGTGCCAGTTTTTCACAATACTGCAATACTAGAAATTTTCAACTTAAGTGCTTCTTTTTTTTTCCCCCTGCAACATCATGTGAAATACAACATTTGGAAATACCTGTTTGGCTTATCAGGGAATAATGATTATTAGTTTTTTCACTTCTGAAAATGTTGAGCTCCCCCAGGTTCTTTAAGAAGTTGGTATTTCTTTCAGCAATTAACTAAATAAGGGTGGATTGTAAGCAGACTACTATATGCCCACTTGATGATGTGATGACCCTATGGGAAATTTCTTTTTGTTTTCAAGTAGCGCCTTGTTAGAGATTGAAAATGCAACTATCCTGAAGATCCTAACCTGGTATCAGAAAAAATGTACTATTCTCGGAACATCAAAATGAGGCCTGTATTACACTCTCGGATTCATCTGTGGCTGAGGGGTAAATCTCAAAGAGCCTGACCTTGGCAGCATATTTTATTTTCAAGTGCATTTGACCACTGAACTGCATTTGCAGGGATTAGCAGAAGAGAGGAGTGTTCAGTGAAGCGGAACGCTGGGAAAGCTGCTGCGGAGTGATCCCTCCTCGGTTACTTATGGGTGTCTCACAGTCTCAGTGGCTCTGACTTTGCCCTCCTCCCTACCAACCCAAGGCTCACTTGCATTTTGACATATGTATTTTCCCTTCAATCCTCAGAGTATCCTCTCCAACTGTGCTTTAAAATCCTCTCGGAAATAGGTTCTAATAGAGGAGAACAGTGATATTCTTGACTTGATGATGTTCTACAATGAAGACCTTTTCTGTGATTTCTCTGTGTTATGCTCCTTAATGCAAACCTCTATTTTGTAAAGGGACAATGTTTCCTGTCCTGTGCTTCACTGATAATTGGAGGTAATGCATTTTGCAAGCACAATTCAACTGAGGCATTATAGTAGTGATATTTATGACCAAAGAAATTAGATTTAAAAGTAACCTAAGGCCTATGATTTTCAAGTTATAAAAATTATAATGGTGTCTGTAAGTTTATTTGCTCCCAATATCAGTCATATTAAAACTCTTCTCAGATCAATAGAGATCATAGAAAAGCATATTTGAATAGAAATATTAACTTTCGTGTCTCTCCTTTCTATTCTTCATCTACTCTACACATCTCTCCATTCAGCAACCTCTCATTAACAATAACAAAAGTATCACAGCACTTAATCATTATAACATAACAAAAAAGAATACTAATTGCCCTCTCTCTGCATTCTTCATCCACTTCCCCAAGTTCAAACATCTTATCTAATACATTTAAAAAGACACAAGTGCGATACCACAGGAGATATTAAAGCACTTACCTTTTCTGGAACCACACTTTTGCCGTCCCAGGCATAACCTCTCTTGGTGAAATAGTTTACGGTGGCAAACTCAATCAGAGCCGAGAACACAAAGGCATAGCACACCGCAATAAACCAATCCATAGCAGTTGCATACGCCACCTTAGGGAGGGAATTTCTGGCACTGATACTCAAAGTTGTCATGGTGAGCACAGTTGTTACTCCTGTAAAGAAAGAAATTAAGTGGATTTGTAGATTTTTACTACAAAATTTTATCACTGGAGCTCAGCCCACTTGCACAAAGGGAAGCCAACAGCACCACGGAGGGAATCCATGTTTTCTTGTTTATCCCACTTTGGTGTGGATTGGATGAGTTTTAATTTAATCCCAGGACAGTTTGCAGTTGATGGGATGGCACTGTTGCAGGGGATCTCTTATAGGGATAAACTACTCTGTGGCTGTTAATAAAATAGTGAACTTCTTTAAAAGAGGATCTTGAACATTGTGTCCTGGTTAGAAAAGAAAATAATATCCCCTCACTGTCGGCAACTCTTTGAAATAGAAAGCATAGATCTTCAATATCTCTGATCCACAAGAAATCTCTAGATCCCCACTTCTGTCTGTTGTTCTTCCTGTGTACCCCACATGGATATGCGCAAACCAAGTAGTTCCTTGATGATAGATAATCAGTACGTGACTGAATTATCTTAGCATGCTACTTTGTTACACTAACTCTTCTGCTTTTATATGATTTTTTCCTGATTCTGAGGTAGCTATTCTTTTGAAGAAATTGCTGAAATATTTTGCATGGAACTTGCTTGAGGTTACACAACTCAGAAGTTAGAAAAGATTTGAACACATTTGTAACTGAAATGTGCACAATCTTTCTTTTTCTGTTAATGCTTCCTCATCTTGCTATTCTGTGAACCCATGCCTAGTGATCAAAATTGCCTATATTCAAAGCAGTTTTTAAGTCAGTTATCTTTAGTTTCTTTATAAAATTATATGTATGTAAATGATATTCATTAATGTTCACTTAACAAATTAATAGTATCAGCCTACTGAATGTAACGCAGTGTATAGTTTGACTATTGTAAGGCTCCCTTTAAACCATTTGAAATGTATTTAAAAATTCACAATAATCCAGTGTGGATGGCTCAGGCTGCATGATGTAGAAAAAGTCTTGATCTCTTCTGATGACTGCTCTGAACCTCACCACTTACTCCGGTATTTATGCCCTGAGTAAACGAATCACCTTCCGGGGACCTCAGTCTACATGTCTGGAAAAGCATGATTTAGACTTCATTCTCTTGACCAGCAGTTCTCAGAGAGTAAAATTTCTGCACATTCACAAGATTATTGGAGGATAAGATAATAGTATGTAAAAGCATCTTAAAGATGTAAATAAATTATAGCCACAGTCATCCACTAAAATTGATGTCAATGATTTGATTAATTTTTAGAGAGTAAGTAGAGTTACACAGCTGGTAGGTGGCCAATTTTTACAAACTGCTTTAAACCATCCAATATTCCAAAGTTCTTAATGAATATCAAGGTAGATGATCTTTGTAACTATATTAGAAAGTGATAGGATTAAAAAGGAACATTGAGACTTTTATTAAATCATAGTTCTGATATATGGTCAAAATATGTAGAGAACAGATTTACTTTGAACTTCAGAGGTATTTCAGAAGTTCTGGGGCATTATCTAATATTGTGTAACCAACAAATGGTTTAAAGAATATTGCCTGGATAATTGCCCCCAAGTGTACATAAAAATACTAACCTGAGCAAAGGGCAAGGCAATTAAATGTCAGTATTTGGGAAACACCAACCCAGCTACAGATCACAGTTCTATAATTTCTGAGTGACCTTGGGAAATTTGGCTCATGATTCTGAGCCTCTGTTTCATTTGTTAAATAATTATTTCCTTATAAATTAATTTCAATGAGTAATTCAGATGGGTGCTGTAAGTATTAAATACAATACAATAGTTAAGTATTTAGCATTTATGCTGATATTTACTAAGGGCAAAATAGTGAGTATTACTAATGACAACTTTAGTCCTTTTGCATAAATTCCTGCTACAGTAAATTCCAGTTATTTTTACAAATTTTGGTTTATGTAAGCAACTGTCAAAAATAATTTGAGGATATATGCTCTGAAATCAAATGTATGCATAAATTAAAGCAGTTAAGAATAACATAAAGAGAGGGGTGTGTGTGGTGTGGCCTTATAATCCCTGCTATAGGGAAAGGGAAAGGAAAATTGTATTGAGCATCTATTAAGTTCCAAGTACTGAGCCTGAAAATTTACATATTTTAATGTTTTAAACAGCATGATTTTACTTTAATCGCATTCACATTTTATGGGCAAGTGAAGCTTAGAAAAATGAAGATTAAACCTAAAACTTGGATGTGTCTGACAGCAAAATACCATGACCACATTGCCTCCGAACGTGAGCATAGACGGTCAGGAATGTGATATTTTAAGACATAAAACAGGCTTCAGCTCTGTTGCAGTCTGGATGCCTTTTAGTAAACTGTCATAAAAGAACTTTTTTTTTTGTATTTCTTTAAATACCCTTGACCCTCTCAGGCATCTTACACAGCTCAAAGGAATATGCTGAGTTCAGACAAAAAAGAATAGAGACATGTGTACTAAATAAATGTTAAAAGGCTAAAGGTCTTTAAAAATTGTACTTTTTTATTTTATTGAGCTCAAAACATTAGAAGTATGTAACTTGACCAACAGAACTACATACCACAGCTGAGTTTACAGATAAATAGCTGTGTTTACTTAAAGGGCATAAGTTGCCTGATTGTTGAAAAAGTTAAAAAAACAAGATTTTTGATTTATAAAATAGTCCAAAATGCTTTAGAAAATTTCCAAACTGGAAGGATCAGATGGATACCTTAGGATGAGAATGGGGAAAGAGAGCATTTAGGAAAACCTTTTTCACTGTAGTGCTGAATTCATTCCACATAAAAAACAGAGATCTGGATCCTAACTTTAAAAAAATTCCTAGTGAAAAATGGCTCAAAGTACATATACACACAGAAGGAAGCATCTTGACAAGAATGCAATCCTCAGTTCTAAAACGTGGTGTCAACTCTAGTTAATATTGACAAATGGGGATCAGGAAAACAATAATTCGAAGTGACCTATTCTTTTGCTCTGCAGCTGGACCCATTCTGGACCTTGATTTAGCTGTGTTCTTCGGTTATTGCCAGAACAAAGATTTGGTGGTTCCAGCCTAGATGGAAGCACCTTGCCACATTCGGAAAGAAATAACCTTTTCTGGGCAGTTGGTCTTGCTTTTTTCTGAGATAACTAATTTTTCATACCTTGTATAATATTGAAGAATGATACCATAGGTTATCTTTGCATGTGAGTAATAATTTAGATTTTAAGCTTCTTAAGGCTTTTTTTCTGTAGTAAACGGTCTTAAATATAGCATTGTGCCTAGCTGATACTTTTGGAATGAACCATGGTAATTGCACCTTTCACCGATGAATATGTGGTAGTTCTTTACAAATGAGTGATGTTGGGCACAGCAGCCCTGGTCCATCCTCGTTGGTGCAGCCTGATGGAACAGGCAGTGGTACAGCGTGTCTGGGACTAAGGGTGTGGGTCCTTTGCCTAGTAGCTTCTGACCTCGAGCATCTTAGTGTATCTCTTGTTCCTTAGCTTTCTTGTCTATGACACAAAGATGATAATAGTACAGAGGCTGTTTTTAGTGTTAAATAATATAGTGTAGGTTTATTTTAGAGAATGGAGCCTGATATGAAAGCACTCAATAAATAGTATGCATGATTTGATTGTTATTCGGAGTTTAAGCTCCAGATTATAACCTTCATGAGGGGAGTGGTGTAAGGTCACCGCTGCATTCTGGGCTTAGCTGATAGTGGGCTCCAAATAGAAACGCAGTGAGCGAAGGAATGAGTGAGTAAGTTTATGGTAATGGACCCTTTTGTTTACATCAGTCTGAAAAGTACAATTAAGATAGTATACTACAATGCAGTCAGGAAATACCCTTTATATGAGTACAAATTTCTAAAATAATAAATTAGGGGGTGACTTTTCCAATTAGTAAAATGTTATTACCCTGTAAGCAATTTTCCACTAGATTGCTTTAACTTGAAGCATCTGAGGCATTTAAACCATTTTAACAGGAAAAAATATGCATTTGTAACTCTTCAGAAGTACATGCATTATTACATAAGTGATGTATTCCTACACTGTCTATCATATGACATGGTCATGAATGATCTCTCCATACATAAGGAAACCCTGCTTTCATATATGTAAGGAAGTAGTTGTGCCAATATTTTCTTAGATTCTCAAAAAATACGCAGATATACGATTATGTATTCTGAAAGTATGATTTAAATGTTAATGTTTGCATGTGTGTGTTTTAATCTAGTATGATATATTTTATGCCTGCTTCATTCCATTTATCTCCTCAAATATCAAATCAAATGTTCATTAATCCCATCCATTTGCATGCACTGAAGCAGCTTGTTATTTAGGGAAATAATTTTTAAAAATCATACCCTGATGAGACTGGTAAGTCCTTGAGTCTCTCCATTGTATTAATTTCGTATTTTAATTCACGATTATTTTTCCATCCTATTTGCAGTGTCCCCCATGTGACTTACCCTCCAGACCCTCGCATGCATGTTTGGACTGGCACTTACCAAAGACAGTCCTGGCTGGCACAGACTCTCTGTTGAGCCAGAAGGAGACTTGGGACAGAATGACCGTCATTATACATGGCAGGTATGTTTGAATAACAAAATAGCCAATCTTTCTTTTCAGGTGGAAATGAGTGGTCATAACAACATATTCTCCTAGAGGGAGAAACAGCAAGGTTGAGCAATTTGACCTTGAAAAAAAATCTCTGACGTTTATTTTTATCAACAGCAAAGACCTGAAGATTAGACACATCCTTCCTCCATGTGATATCTAGTTCCTGAAAAGCTTTTATCCAGGAAAGAAAAAAAAAAAAAAAAAAAAAAGAAACAACCACCTTTAAAAACACACCAAAATGGCCCTGAGGATGAGCTGGAGGTGCCAAGGATGTTATGGATAGTCTTCCATTCTAATCCTTGTCCATCACACATTTAAGACAATTCTGAGCATGTATTTACAGACTGTCTTTAACAACCACAAAGGCAGTGTACTAGATCCTGATGACACACACCAGTGGATTAGAGTAGACCAGATCCTCCGTGTGGACACCACAGGGAAGATCAAGCTGCCCAATGAAGGAACTTTGGAGGCCGGGTTAGGAGAGCAGAATTGTAGCTCAGGCACTTCCTTTCGGGAGCTCTCTGACTTTGGATAAGTCATTCAGCTCAACCTGATCTTTAAAATGAAAAGAGTGGAATAGAGTCCAGTGTTTCTCAAAATACATTTTGAATTCACCTGGGAAGGTTTTGAGATATACAGTTCTTCAGACCCCACCTAGATACACTAACTGTTCTTTGAGATGGGGCCAGCTTCTGTACTTGACCCAGTTCTTAGCACGGTCTGGGAAAGAGTGGACTAGCGAGGCTCTCTCTGGTCTTCGTACGCTCCGAAGTCTGATTTTACATAGAGGTCCAGAGCAATAGACACACAACCTAAATTGCAGGAGGGATTTTTAGAAATTGAGATTATGTTTTCTTTCAATTACAAGTCTTAGAAGGTTTTAGCCTTATTCATTCTAAATATATGCTTAGCTCATTGTAAGTGGGTAAGAGAGAAATAGGTATTTTCTCACTAAGAAAACTTCACTCTCTTTGGTATTCACATTTCTCTACCCTCCCCCTTCCCTTCAACTTCAAACATTTTCCTACTCAACCTGAGACTTCTGTCTCTGACCATGGCCATCCAGATTAGACCTTATAATGTGGCCCAAACTGCTCATGACTTCTTACTATTTGTAGCTGAAGACATCAGTCGTAAAGATGATCTCAGTCTTCAAGCTGGCTGCTCACCTTCTTTGCAGCAGTAAGAATTAAGCCATGCTGACTGCCCCTACCCTTTTGATAGCACTCTCTTGATTCATATTCTCTTTTTATCTCTCATTTTTAGTTTATTCTGATAACTCATTATCTCAATCTCAGAATAGTTACTGGGGTCTTTGGGGTTTTTTTTCCCTATCAGATAGTAATCTTCATCTTTCTGCAAAGTAAATGCAGACATTCCTTACATAGTTCTAGCTTCACTTTTCTCTTTTTTTTTTTTTTTTGGAGGGGGGGAATCTAATAAGAAATTTTCCCTTTTCCTTCTTCTCCTAGTGTCATTTTTATGCAAATGGGTGCCATGTCTACATTAAGTGACATTGCTCTCAAAATCACAACCTATATTTCCAAGTACTTATAGACATCTCATAGATATTGATTTTTCACTAATGCTACTCACTAAATATGTTAACTGACGTTAGTTAACCTTTCTCATAATAAATAATGCCCAGTAACAGTGGTGCTGCTTCTCCAATTTGTGTCTCTCACTTAAGTAATGGCACTGTCATCTGTGTGTTCACTCAGGCTAAACACCTGGAATGAATCCTTGAATGTGAATTAGGGCTTTGGAAAGACAGCAAGAAATCAGTTGATCATCACAGTTTTAATTTCACCTGGCAGTATCTCTCAGTCTATCTCTTATCTTGTGGTCACTGCTCTTATCTCCTCTGTAGGTTCTTCTAACAATCTATTAGCTGTCCCATCCTAACTCTGTTTTTTTTTCTAAATTTCATTGTCAGAGTGATCTTTTCAGAGCATATGTAAATATCTAAAAATAGGGTTTCCCAACCTCAGCTCTATTGATATTTCATACCAGTTAATTGTCTGTCTTTCTTTCTTTCTTTCTCTCTCTCTCTCTCTCTCTCTTTCTCTCTCTCTCTCTCTCTCTCTCTCTCTCTCTCTCTCTCTCTCTCTCTCTCTCTCTCTCTCTCTCTCTCTCTCTCTCTCTCTCTCTCTTTTACTTTCTTTCTTTCTTTTTCTTTCTTTGACTGTCCTGTATATTGTAGGATATTTTACCACATACCTGGTTGGCCTCACCAGCAAAAACTCCCTGCAGTGTGACAATCAGCCATGTCTGCAGTGTTGAATGCTAACAAGCAAATGCCTAACGTGTGTTCAACACCCTGCACCTCGTGACTCTGCACATTTCAGTACCATGTCTCGTGTCTCAGCACACATACACCTCAGTATCCTCACCTACAGAACTGTCTATTTGAGATCTTCTGTTGGTGAGTGTTTTGTTCATTGATGAGTTCTTAGTTTGTGCTGGAATAGGAAGGAATGTACTGTAGAAGAGGGTTTATTAGCCTTAGAGGCAAGTGAAATTAGTTTCAAAACCCAGATGTGCTATTTTCTTACTGTGTGGCCTTGGGCAACTTACTTTACTCTCTTATCCTCAGTTTTCTCATCTATAAAACAGTGAGTAGCATATTTGGGGAAGAATAAAGAATAAGGGCTCTACTTAAGATCATGCTACATAAGAGTTTTACATAAGGAAGGGGGAAAATAGTTTCAAAATAAATTTTAGTTCCTTTGTCCATTTTTTCTCTCTTCTCTCCAATTAAATTGCTAGAAGTATTGGTAGAAGAAATGCATTTACTCTCTAGAGTAGGAAATCATCCATACATCCATGTATGCTTTCATTATTGTCATTAATGGTACACCTGCCACTTAATGATCAGTATTAAGTAACTGCAAATTTATTTATAGCTCCTTTTTATATTTAGAGTAATATTTCACACTTTTAATTTTCCCATTCATGCGCTGATAGCCTCAGTGGACAGAAAGCAACCTGTGAAGAGGGACTGTTCTTTGGCTGCAGCGTGGCCTCACACTCTGAGTATCCAACACCTGCCCACGGTGCAGAGGGACTCACCGAGGCTTATGGGTGCTCGCTGAAACAGATGTCCCCAAGCATCTCTCTTTTGAAGGGTCAATTAAGTGTTAACTACAGTTGACCCTTCAACAAAATGAGTTTGAGCCAAGCAGGTCCACTTACATGTGGATGCTTTTCAATAGATACTGTAAATGTATTTTCTCCTCCTTATGGTTCTTTCCATAACATTTTCTTTCCTCTAGCTTACTTTATTGTAAGAATACAGTATCTAACATATAAAACATACAAAATATATGTTTATGGGCTGCTTATGTTACCAGGAAGGCTTCTGGTCAACAGTATGCTAGTGGTAGTTAGGTTTTGGGGAGTCGAAAGTTACGTGTGGACTTTTCATTGAGCACAGTGTTGATGCCCCTAACCCCTGGGTTGCTCAGTGGTCAATTGTAATTTCTTTTCATTTACTGAAGATACCTGGGTGATGTCTCCAAGGTCATCTGAAAAAAAAAATGTGATTTAAATTTGAGAAAAATGTAGCAAATTAATTTTGTCAGGATGCTGCTAAAATGTAGCCTTGTGTGGACACAGCCATGTTCCACTTTACCTTCCAGGGATGTGGGTTGTCACTCCCAGTCTTTCCGTCAGACTGGGCCTGCGAAGTGCCATCAGCCCAAAGAAAAATTCCGTCTCTCATGTGAGGTCAGTAGGACGAGTGTCTACCCATGTTCCGTTATCAACTTTGTTCACAGTGTGATGTTGTGGGAAGATTCTTCAAAGAATATGATTTTGGTGGTTTGAAGAGCAATCATTTGACATTATATTTGTTTTATAAACCACTTCCTCAATAAAAATAGTTAGAGAAAGAATAGGAGAATTTCAAATCTTTTTAAAATCATCTTCCTAAATTAAACAAAATCTAACTTTTGGCAAAAAAAAAAAAGTTTGAATAAGGGAAGAAAAAGGCAGCAAAATCAAAATCATCTTGTAATAACTTAAAAATGAAAGGAAAGCATGACAAAAAAATTGGTCTCTTAAACTGAAATAAAAGAATATGCTCAGACATTCATTGCTTATGCAATAAGCATGTCAAATTCTTTTCCTCTAATCCAACAGTCCAGAAAAATTGTAATTCAAATACCCTTGCAAATCATGTAACCCTGAGGGAAGCTTCTAAGTTAGATATGACAATGTTTCTGATACAATACAATACAAAATTAAGGCAAGTAGAAGAAAAGAAGTGGGGATTTAATTTTGTAAAGCAGAATCGAGCATTCGTGTAGACCTGGCTTCAATTCACCATCTTTGTCAGAATCTGATGGCAGACTCCTCAGAAGAGATTGGGCCTCTAATGTGTTTTTGCTGAATTAAAAATCCAAGTATTGGACTGAGCTTCATATAGTCTGTTCCTATGTCACAGAAGTGAGCATTTTGACCTGCCAGAGGTCACTGGTGGTGTGTGCGCGCGCTCACATGTGTGATGGTGGCAGACAAGTGGAGCCACACCTTCTGACCTTCTAAGAGCTGATCTGAATTGATCCTTTCCCCACAGAGATTTTGAAGTGGAAGATGTTCTTTATTTAATTATTCTCAATGTGTGTGCCCTTGCCTGCCATCATTCCTGGTCTTCTGGCAGAAACAGGAAGGCAATAACACTGAATATCATTTATCTTGATGTTTTCAGGGCTCCACAAGGAAATGTAAAATATGGGAGTGAAGACCTTACAAAAAAATCTGTTTCTTCTCACAAACTCCATCTAGGTGTACTTCTGATGAGCGAAATTGGATCCATAGGAAGTAAAGTTCAATGTCGTATTGTGAGGTTGAATCTGTGCACCAAACTAAGCTCTCACATTTGAGAATTTGGTCAATACTCTCCTCTCCCCACCTCAATATTTATTATGGAAATGATAAGAAAAGGCGTTGATTTTGTACAGATAACCTTGCTGGCTCTAGCAGAACATAATGACTTTGAATGGACCAAATTTATGAGGTCCAACCAGCATGGGGCTGGTGAGTTGGGTCTGTCTCTCACCCATTGCCCCTATTTGCAACTGTGCATCTTTTCTGAGAAACTAGAATGCAAGTAGGCTGAATCCTTTGGAAGCCAGAGTGAAAGAGGTCTCCAAGTTCATCAGATTAAGCAGCTCATTTTGCAGACATGAAAACTGGGACATAAAGAAGGGATACAATGACACATCAAGGTCACTAGTGCTAGAACTAGAATGAAAGCACTCTGTCCTCTGAGTAACGTTTGTGGCTTGTATGTACTTCTATCGCATGCATACTACCGCACTTGAATTACTATTTCCCTGAGAGGTCCAACCTCCATTCTCTGATAATAGATGGGGAATTTCCTGACAAAAAGTTCTGTGTCTGTTTTTCTGAATGTCCTAGGTCTAGAACAGTGATTATTTGGCTCCCAGCAAATACAGATTAACAAGTGAAAGTCAAATCATGCCGCAACCCTTCCTTGATTATCCTAGGCTGGATTCATTTAGTTATCATGCATTTAGTGCCTCCTCCGTTTCAGCTACCATCGTAAATGATAGGGTTACAAAAAACAGATATGGTTCCTGCCCTCACAGAAATGTCAACCACAGCACTTACCACCCATTTTGATAATTACAGTGTATGTGCTTGTCTTCCCTTAGACTTCATGAGAGCAAGATCTCTGCCTTGTCTATCAGTGACTCTCTGGTGCCTGCCACAATATCCAGCTCTTAATAGCATTCCATTTTTAAAAAGTCCTAACTGCTCATTTTAATATCTTTTCCAACTAACTTGTGAGGAGAAAGATTTTCAGTATTTTCTTTATTCTGTGATATTTTCAGGACTATGACTACAAGCACTACATACATTTTGAGCATTTATTATATAACACTGTGATCAGTGTTTTATGTTATCTCATCTGTAATGCAAAATTATAGAATCTGTTTCTTAGAAGAGGTCAAAGTTTCTAATTGGATAAGTGGCTTTCACAAAGCCACAAGGCTCCTTCCAAGGGACAGGATCAGGAATGAAGTGCACATTTTTGTCACTGCAAAGCCTAAGACCTTTTCCCCTCTGTTGTGTGCATTTTCTTTAAATTTATTTTTAAAGTTTTTCAATTTTTTAAAAAAATTTTAATTGTTGTTCAAGTAGTTTTTTGCCTTTTACTCCCATCCCAGCCCACCCCCCTCGAGCCCTCCCCACCTGCCTCCTGTTTCCACCGCCCCCCTTGTTTTTGTCCCTGTGTCCTTTATACTTGTTCCTACAAATGCTTTCCCTTTTTCCCTTAAATTTCCTCTCCTGTCCCCTCTGGTCACTGTCAGCCTGTTCTCTATTTCAGTGTCTTTGGTTATATTTTGCTTGTTTGTTTGTTTTGTTGAAAGGAGGAAGCCTCAGAAAGAAAAATTCAATTACTTCAATGTGGATTTCTAATGTTTGCAAAACTGAGAAACAATCTTCTCCATGTTTAAAAACAAGAAACATAAGATACATTAAAGTAAGCAAAAGACAGATCCTCTTAAGCAGGGATTATCCAATAATCACGCTAACAGATATCGACCTGTTACTTAAACTGGTTAGAATAATAAGGGTCCCAATAAAGAGTCTGAAACCTAAAAGAAAATTTTCTGAGGAAAAAAGCAGTTCTGTCCTTATTTATTATTAAATTGCCTCTCTTTAGAAATTATAAATCAAAATGAATGAACTAATTTAAAATTTTAAAAACAGCTATAAAAGTAATCATTGAATATTGCTAACACATTTAAAAATATTTGGATCGGAGGGGGGTAAGTTTTTCTAATTGTTACAACCTGAATTTTATTTATAGTTATCTGGCCCTATGATCATATTTAAGTTAGTCACAAACAATATTTTCATAATTAAGCTCTTATCTCACTTCTTAAAACAACTTCAAAAGTGTAAAATTTTGGATCCAGCAGCTTACTATTATTTTACTTGGTTCTGAGTATTTCACTGGTAAGGTAATTATCACTCTAGGAAGGATGGCACTCCATCTACTTCTAATTCCAAAATGAAGTGATCAGTAATGTGATTAAGTGTCTGCAGGATTTAGCTGAGGAGGATCCTTGGCTAGAGATGCAAATGGTTTGTAGAAGGAATTGGCTTTTTGGTGACCTGTGGGTAATGATCACTGCTAAAAATTCACCAAGATTCATTGAATCATGCAGTTAAATGGAGTGTAGGTGATATGAATAGTGAACATTTATTAAGAGCTTCTTATGTGCCAGGAACTGTGATAAGTATTTTTTTATGGATGCGGTTTTTTTCTTCCAACAACCTGTGAGGTGACCACAAACAGTCAGCAAGGTAGAGGAGTACAGATTTCACCCAGACATTCTTCCTCAATAGTCCACACACCTAAACACTGTGCTACATTGACCACACAGAGCCAGTGATGTGTTTTGCAGACAAAGAAACACAGGACAAAGGACATTAAATGACAAGTCCAAGGTCACAGGTTTATAGAGCTTACACTAGTTTTCAGCTCAACTGTTCCTCAGTTCAGTGCAATTTTTTCCTCTTTTCTTATGCTTTTGAAGGGCTTACTGAATTGTCACATTCTCACAAGAATTCTTTATGCTCCCTCCTCCATACCTGGAGTTAACAGACAGCACTTACCTGTGCTAGACTGAACAATTCCTGAGTCTACTGTTTGTCCAAGAAGGTCATACTGGTTCAGACGGGACCCATCTTCTGCTACCACCACTGAGCGCGCTGGCTCCCTGGTCCACTCATAAACAACTTCTGCTCTCGTATAAGCATCTAAAAGAAATGGCAAATGGTCCATGTGTCATGCCACTTTCCTTCTCCTAATTAGTTGGTGTGTTCTATCAGCTTCATGTTTTCAAGCTCACGGTTCCAGGGGCAGGCTAGGAAGAGAAAGCCTGTGTTCCTTACATTTTCCCAATCATTTATTATCTGTTCCCTCTTATTACAAATAGTTATTAAGCATCTGCAAATGATAAAGTGCCTTTCTGATGATATAGTAGTGAACATTAACAAGGTTCCCTGATCTTAGGGGATGTGCATTGCATTGGTGGGGATGATACCAGATAAACTAATCAATGTATAATTTCCAGTAGTGTTAAATGCAATAAAGCTGTATCTAACAGGTAAAGAGGTAGAGAACAAAAGATGTGGGCCTGTCTTAGGTATGGGACTGAGAGAGGGTCACTGAAGAAGTGACATTGATATAAATGCTCGAAAGAAATGAGAGAATGAGCTGTCCAGGCCTTGGGGAAGGGTTCTCTGGATAGACAGACTAACCGGTTTCCTCCTCCAGGGCAGGAAAAAGCTGGACATGTTTGAGGATAGACAGGAAGACCAATGTGGCTGGGATGAAGTGCAGGGGAGAGGTTAGAGGCAATAGCCTGGGTCCAGACTCTGTCGGGCAAGGTGCAGGTCATGATAAATGTGAACAGTAACACTGGAAATTTTATTGAGCATCTATTTTCAAATAAATATGATTTCACTTTCTGTTAATTATCCTTTCTACAGGTATTTACTATGATGATGATGTATGCCATGTATGTAGCTCTTTATGCTTCTCAGTCATTTTCATGTTTGCTACTTGTTAATCTAGCCATCCCCCTACAGGAGAGGTTAGGTCATCATTCTGACCTGTCACCCAGGCGGGCTGGGGCAGGACGTGTGTAAAGTGAGACGGGAGGAGAACGAATTCCGTAGCTTTTCTGATTTCTCATCACAGAACACCCACTTCATGTAGGTTGGAGTGATGGCACACATTCTACTCTGTTTTGGTGTAGAGTGACGCTAAAATTTAAAGATGATCACATTGGAAAAGCAAACTGTTTCCGGGGTTTTTAAGAGAAGGACATGATAGCAAAAGCCAGCCTTGCGCTGAGACCGTTACCAGCCCTCTTCCTCGTCAGGCTGAGGAGGCACCGTGCCCGTGCTTGTGCGTGGCCACCGGAATGGTTTACTTTCTTTTAAAATCAGAAGAAAATGCATATAAATACAAATGTTTAAAATATAAATACAATTTAAAATAAAATTTTAATGTATATATTTGCAGAAACGTTCCCATAAAAGTCCTAAGGCATCCTGGCTTGCCCCGCCCCCCAACCTGAGGTTACCAGGCTTGGGCGTTTTAGGAGATGTAAAATAGCAGTTGCATTTTTACACACACACAAAGCTGCCTAAAGGAAGATGTGAGTCATGCCCCTCATTCTGTGAACCAAAGCTCCTTAAGGTGACCACTTGGGTTTGTGGCGAGTGGTGCAGAAGAATGTAGTTGGTGCGCCCTAGATGGTCTGTGGGTATCCTGCCTGCTCCAGCATCATTTCCAGGCCAACTTACAATTGGTTACCTTTTTCAACAAATCATTCCGGAAGTTTGAGAGAATGTACTTGGTATTGGTTTACTAGTTATTGCTTCTTTTGTGAACATGTAAGAGGGACAGACAGATAATTTTGGAATTTGTTTTCATTGCCTTTCCTGTTAAACTTGTGGTTTCTTCACTGACTTTATTTTTAATGCAGTATGTATGAGGCAGTTTTTTGTACAAGGAAGGGGCACTGAATAATTTTTAATGATTTTATTCAGTATTTATTTAAATGTCTAGCATTTCTTTTTCCTTGTTTGCAAGGCATTGTGCTCGAAGATCGGCCAGGATCAATCGTATAAGTTGATCCTTCCTAGGTCTAGCAATTGCCTGGATCTTCTTGTCAGAATATAATCTGAACCTTTTCTTCTAGAATCAAAGCCTTATTTTGTATTTTCCTCAAAAGCCAGTTAAAAGATGTCAGCGGCATCATACACGTTGACTTTAGTTGTCTGGCCCCATGCGGAGGGCTTTGTCAGCGAGAAGAAGGGCCATTCAGCGTGGCAGCCCAAATCTAACGGAGTGGGAAGGGAAAAATTTGCTTTTCCAAGTTTTGTTCTTATCAACATATGGATGAAATTATTCTGGCTGCTTTATAAACATTTATTATACAGTGTTCTCTAAATTATTACAAAATCCTCTTGTTCTCTTCTCTGATATGTTGGCAAGATGTTTGTTTCGAACCTTGGGCCAGGGAACGTTTGGCTCACTGCTGCCTCAGGGTCTTCATCTCCAAGGAGGGCTAGTCCGACCAGGTCAGAGGAAGGGCCGCACAGGAAGCGTGCACCGCTGTGTCCTCACGTGCCAGTGGCAGGCAGCGCTGCTGAGTCATGCTGCTCTGTGCCTCTGAGCGTGCGCCACCTGAGCCTGCCTTTCCATGTCAGTCTTGCCTATTTAATCACCACAAGTCTTACACCCTCTTTTCGGAGGCCATCTTTTCTGAGACTCAAACGGTGAAGGTGTATTTAAAACCTGGTTATTGTGATCTTTATCCACTCAACAAACATTTATTGAGTGCCTGCATTTTATTAGGCTCTGTGCTAGAAAATGCTGAACAAAACAGATCCTACTCCCATGGAGTTTACAGATCTCCGAACAAAACAAAGTGTTAACCTATAACTAAAACTAATAATTATTTCACAGATGAGCAGGATACAATAAATATGTGTTGTGATGAAGAAGATTGATGCAAATTTTGGTGAGGTTATCAGGGAAGGTGCTAGGAGGCGACATTTATGCTGAGATGTGGAGAGGTTAAAAACCAGTCAGCCATGCTGAGAAGCAAGGGAAGAGTGACCCAAGCAGAGAGAAATGAGTACATCAAGGAAAGGCTCTGAGGTGGAAAACAGATTACTTACTTTTCTTTAATTTGAATTTTCTTACATGAGGGACTGTTTCTTTTCTACTCACTATTCATTTCCTTCTTCCTAAAATACATTCGGTTTTCTTCATGATGTCAATGTGCCTGGCTAAAAATATTTCTTCCCAGCCTCCTTTGTGGTTACCATTGTCAATGAGACACAGCTCTGATTAATGAGATGTGAGATGTCTGTTAGGATCTTAGGGAAAGCTTTTATCTTTTTGATGCAGGCACTACTACTTTCTTCTGTGCTCACTGTTCCTCTTTATCTTGAAAGCAAGTGCAATGGCTGGAGTCATAGCAGCCATTTTGTGATCAAAAAGAACATCCAAGGACATCCTAATATATCATCCTTGTTAAGATGCTGAATTAATCAGCAGTCAACCAATAATCACTCACCTTTATGTATCTTATATGAAAATAAAATCCTGCTTTTTGTCAGCTATACTCACTGCTTGAAGCATTCCTCAGTAATATACTAAATATGTAATTAATTATCTCAAACAATACATTTTTGAAAATAGGAGTACTATTCATAGTCATAGCAGGATATTAGGCATAAATCAGTACTGTTCCAGGCAAAGTATGATGCACGATTTCCCTACCTATAAGGTTAATTTGTGGATTACATGGGCTGATGCATATACAAATGCTCACTGTACATGTAATGCATCAAATCATTGTTAAAAACGAGACTGGCAATCAGGAGAAAACCTAATAACTCATGGCACAGAACATTCATCAAAATGGGAAAAGAATGGGGAGGAGGAATTTATCACCAAAGATCTATTTAGCTGACAACTTTTGAAGTAGTATATGGTTGGGTTTCGGTATAGAATTAGATTTATAAAGAAGTTTGTCTCTCCATGACCAGTGCTGCTAGAAGCCCGAAGGCACTCTGCTATTTTCTTTGCTTGCTGTCTTCCTACACTATCACTATTTTTTTCCTATGAATCATACACCTTCACCAAAATAGTTGATTAAACTGCCTGTCTAGAGGGAACAGAAAGCTGGTTAGGTAGCCCAGGAGTTGACTCAGTCCTGGTACGTAACTCTCCTGCAGAAAACCAGAAATACATTACTCCTGTACACTGTATGCCTGCACACTAGTTGGAAGCAGAAGGCTGAAGGAAGACGGAGAACCTGACTCTGCCGGTCACTGTTCTCTTGGCTCTGCTAATGTGTGCCCACATGTTCAGTAGCCAACAAAAAACAAGAAAGTTATTGTGAAAGGGATTTATCTAAAATACCTTCAAGAGCATCAATGTATACATGAATTTCATGAAATATGAAAACAGGCCCATAACATTCCTAAGATACTGATTAGGGTAAATTCTTTTCTGACTACATCTATTAGGTATAAGCTTCATTATTAGGAAACAGCTAATTATTGTCCTTTGCCAGCTACCAATATTTTCATCTGCTAAACAAGTTGAATCATTAAGTTAAACAAATGTCAGTAATGATAGAAAATAAACACAATCATCTCCATTTATTGGAAAGAAAATGTCTGTGAGTTGTAAGCATCCATACTCTAGTTGTTTTTCTCTGACTTCACCTTCAACAAAAATAGAAGTTTCCATCTAAACAGTTAAATACAGGGGATAGGAAATAAGCCCTTCCTCAAATAACATTAAAATATGAAGTCAAAGATGGTTACTTATAGGAAGCACATGCAACAAATCACTATTTAAACTTTCTTGACAGTGTTTATCTTTCCAACAGACATAACTAATTGGAGATCTCTTGCTTAAAGACTCATAAAAATTTTAAAAGGTTATATAAGTTTACTCACAGCTTCCAAATTTTAGTGGGCAGGCGTGGGCATCCATGGGGAAATCCTCCAAGTGCATTGGACACTCAGCTCTCACTGTCAGCCTTATCATTTAAGGAAAGCGTAGGACACAAAGAAGAGCCTGTATGTTAGATACTTCCTGATACACACGACTGGGATATTGTTAACTCTAGCAAATGTATGAACAAAGCAGGAGAGACTGGCATAAACTATAGCACTGTATTGAGCTGTTAGTAATCAATTATCTGAAAAGAATTATTTTCAACGATGACTGGATTCCTTCCATTTTTGTTTGTTTTGAGAAAGTGACACTTGGTTCTGCATAATGGGCAAGTATTGCTAATGTTTTTCAAAATAAGTATCATCAACTAATCCACCTAGCTACAGCAGATCCTTTGAGGGTGAAACTGGATGTAAGCAAATATGTACTTGCAAACATGCTAATTCAACCTTGGTTGAGAGAACAACGTGGATAGCAAGGAAAAGAAGACAATTCCCCTTTCCTAAGTGCAGCCCTCCCTACCTCCTGCCCTGAAACAGGTGAAGCAGGACCTGTGTCCTAGGCTCTGTGTGACCGAGGTTGATGGAAGGGTCCTTGAGAGAGTGTGTGTGATCTCACTATATCCCAACCATTTGCTCTTATCACAAGTCCACTGCCCAGTTGAAGCCAGGACATTGCTTTGCTTCCCTTTAGTTCTTATCTCCTGGGAATGTGAATTCTATTCATGTTTTAAAAAGGGTATTTAAGAAAGCAATTCGCTGAAATATATTCGATCTCCTTAGGTAGAATTATGAGGGAATTTATGCCCCAGTTCCTCACGTGATAATTGGAAAATATATTCACCAATATTATTACTAGGTAGCTCAAGAAATATGATAAGATAGATTTGTAGCCAGTAAAATCATGAGATGATTACAATACTGATACAAGCAAATATGAAGTGTGTAAATTAATGATTAAACTTGCATTCTTAAGTCAAACTGTGAAGGAAAGTGTTAACACATCAGCAAAAGTGGTGCAACATTTAAGAGATGGGCGATATAGGCTAGTTTTTGGTGAAGAATATTGCGTACATTAGAAACCATTACTTAGTAAACTTTCCAGAACATTGGCAGCTGCAAGGGATGAAGACTGGGTTTAGGACATTTTATAAGGCAGAATATTTCAGATTTCCAATATCAATAGATACAGCTTGGATGAGCAGGAAAGGTCTCAACACACCTGTCTCCTGATCCTGTATTTTCGATCTCTTATTTGGATTTTTCATCTTTTAAGTCCCATTGTATTTTTACTAGTTGAATCCAACATCAAATGTGGTTCTCGAAGGATGTTTTTCTGTCTTTTTCATTTAAATATTTATGCATAAAACTAGGAATTCTGGCAGCTTTCTCCAAAGGCAAAATATCACTGTATTCCCATGCTAACCAGAATCCACCAAGTCTAGGATTTTGCCTTCATTACTTTTCATGCCAAAGGAATAATTGGGTGGTCTGAATTACCAAGTGCTGGCCAGATCTATAAAAAACAACATTTTAACAAGTCAAGTGGGTATGAAATAACTGCTTCCCTTAAGAATGAGTCCCGAACAATTCTTAATTTCTCATAAATTATAAATATTTTAACTACCTATTGTATATAAAAATACTCAAAATTTTATTTGAGTGTTGTTTCCTTCATTCAACCATAAATGAATGATAGGTGCTAGGCTTTCTGAGAATCTCTAATTGTGGGAAATGTTTATAAATCATAACTATATAATCTTTAATTTAAGCAACATTTAAAAATATCCATATTCTCAACCTAACTAATACTGTCATTGTGAATTCATATACCTCATCACAATGTATACTTCCACATGAAGCTAATGTATTTAAGAATTTTGAATTTCCCTTGTGTTTTTCCCTTCCTTTTAATTGGAAACATTTTCAGATCTACACGGTGGGGTAGGTTTTAGAAATTTAATCTAGACCTTACTGGAAGGCAGGAGTACACGAGGTTCATGGTAGGGAAAGGGAGTTCCTCATATTGCATTAGAGCAGGTGGGAGAAATACATTGAGTTTCTGGGTATACATTGTAAGCAGTTCTTACATTTTATCTAATCACTTGATTGAACACTTAACGCCCGTGTAATATTTAGCTAGCTTATTTTTCACAGCAGAGTAATTGTTAGTTGAGTAATAGGGAAAAAAGAAACCCAGGTGTCCTCCCGTGTCCCATCAGCCTGATGGTCACCGGCCCATGAAAGAGAAGGGAGGGCGGGAAGACACGCAGGTGGAAGCAGCCGGCCTTACCTCATGGTGTACAGCAGGGTGCCGTCCTCCGTGATCCGCAGCAGCTTGTTGGGCATGGTCATGTTGTGCGCCACGGACTTCTTCCCATTGTGGAAGAAGGTATCCGGGGTCCAGATCTTACTGGCCATTAGATTGTTCAGTCGGAGAACTGTCATGGGTCCTTTAAATTTTAACCTTTCATCCTTCCAGCTTTGACGGAAAAACACATCTATTGTATATTCCTAGGTAATTTTAGAAAAGGGCAGAGTTCACTGTGATATATTTTGCAATGCAAATAGCTTACACAGCAGTGTACTATCTTGGCAACTTTAGAAGCAAAATATGAGCTAGGTGATATGTTCATATGTAAACTTGGGGTAGCCTGTACATGTTGATGTCAGGTGAATCACTGGCTGGCATCATCATTGTCTGAAATATCGCCAATGCTGGAAATATTTCTTGGTCTGAAAAATTCTGTTGACTAGCTCTTTAGATAAGTGAAAGAAAAATAGCACCATACTCCTACCCCACCTTCACTACACCAGCACTTGAAGAGATAGAATATTTACAGAGGTTATGACACATGAGAAAATTTTTAAGGAGACAATTCCAATTATAAAAATAAAGCATAGCATTTTGGAGGCCCCTGATTATCTCTGGAAACCTCACACCCAATCCCAAATCATCCATGGTTCCAATGTAGGTAGGACAATCCCATCTCCTTTTTAGCTAAATTAAATATTTTTTTAAAAAAATCACAGGTAATGTATGTAGACTATCAGTTCTACACAATGAAGATGAATATGAAAATAAGGGATCTGAATCACTGGTAGTTTAGATCTTTTCCAAGAAAACAAAGAATGCAGGACATGCAAGTGTGTGTGTGTTTGTGTGTATATGTGTGTATAGGACACACAAGAAATGTGTGAAGCTCATCATCATTCACAGCCAGGGACTCTTTATTTGAATAAACACAGCATTTTTTACGGCAGTACCCAGAGACAGACATCTGCTGATCTGAAAACAAGCAATGTGAGTTACCAGCTCCTAAAATTGAAAGGCTAATATCCATCTTCCTTGCAGGATTTGCTACACTGACGCTAAATTTGGAGCTCAGTGGTTTGAAGTAAGATTACTGCATTCTCCATTAATCTTAGCATGCCTTAAACTAGAAGGAAGACTAACTCAAAAACAGCATGCTACATTTTCTTAACCCCCTAAACCCTGATGCATCAGAAAGCTATTTAAAAAAAAAAAAGAAGTAGTATACATACCAACTTTTGGACATGCAAAAAAAAAAATGTGTTTACACATTTTGTGCATGAATTAACTGTCTCTTTCTCAGACTTCTACAAGATTGGGTAAAGACTGAAAGAAGGTTCATCCTCCTGCTCACTTTTGGCATTGCTGAGCCCTTACTGACCAAGTAACTAAAAGTTATCATTGGATAGTTTATAACGTACCAAGCATAGTGTGAAGATCTGATCGTAACAAAAAAGTGTATCATGATGGTAATCTACCTTTGTAGGCTAGAGAAGTTACCTTGTTTGTTGGTTAGATTTTTCTGTGCTTGGAAGTGTCAGATGAGACACTGGGATAGATGAGAGAGGAATTTACTCACCAAGAAACATTTGTTTAAGTGTCTGTTAAATTTAGCAGAGAGAAAAATTGTTTGATTTGGATGCTGTAAGAAAAACTCATGGAGAATTGGGGTGGGTATAGCATGGTATTTTCCATGAGGAGAGAAATGGGGAGGGAGCCGTGGATTCTACGAGGAAGTGATGCAGAGCAGCATTGCCTGCCAGGGGACTTAAGTGCATGGGTTTACTCTGGGCTGCCTATGCATGTTCTCTTCTCTGGACAGCAGGCAATTCTATATTATAATCTATTATATCCTGAGATGAGGATATAATAATAATATTTCCGCTACTTAGGAATCAGCCACATAAGCTCGATCATCTCCAACCCAATTACTTTAGCCTGGTCAACAGTGGAGGGAACGGGTATTTGTAAATCAAAGTTCCAGGGATGTCTAAACTGATCAACTTCCCATGAATCTAAAAATTGTATCCCTTTGTTTGCTTGCTCCATGGGGATTTTTGAAAATAAATGTTAATGTAGAATAAATTTCAAATACAGTTATTATCAGATCTTTGACGAGATATATACCAAAGTCATTGATTTCAAAAATATGTCAAAACATGAAAAATGCTGACATTTACAAGAACAATCATATTTACTGCCAGTTTTACTCATCTGTGCTAATTAATAGCAGACAATGACATCCCCAAGTTCATTTAAATACCCTCTTTTCAAATATCATGCTAGTCATACAAACACTTGGGAGCAACACTAACTGGGTACATTTTCGGTGCTATTTTCCCCTCTCAGAGGTGGAAATGAAAACTGAAATAAAAGGAGCTGATGATGATTGGCTCCTGCCTGCTCCAGAGTATAAATATTCGGTCTTCCATGTTCTGGCAGCTGCCGCTGCGATGCTGCCGTGGTGGCAGCAGTTGGCTCCCGGCAGCTCCTTGTACAGCATGACACTGCCCCCAGGGTCACGGTGCATTGGACCAGGGTGGGCCAGAGCCCCTTCTTCAGGAAACTGGGACAAGGGGGAGGAGAGGGCAGAGCCTAACATATTGATTATGGATGTAAATTCTAAACCTGCTAATAGAGCTGAGCTGGCTGTTTCAGCTGAACAGCCTTAGGTCGTTTTCTCATCGCCTCTAAACCTGGGTTCCCTAATTGATAAAGGGGGGACGGTGGCAGTACTTACTTCATTTGCGTGTTTTGGGAAAGTGAGTTCATACAAGTAAGTAGCTTGCTAGAATGACTGGAATGCAGGAAGCTCTCACTAAGTGTAAGAAATTATTATGTCTCCTATTTTATTTTAATGAACATTTATAATGGATTTTTATGTAGCTGGGAATGAAAAGCGCTATTTCTTTGGAACAGTGGTAAGACAGAACACCTGAGAAAAGGGAGAAGATCATCATAGCCAGGCAAAGTAAAGATAGAAGGCAAAAGACAGGACTCCAGAGGAGACCGTCTGAACAAATAGGAAGCTGTGGTGAGGGGTCTGTTCAAGGTTCCCAGTTCTAGGCTCCACCTCTCAAGTGACAAGTCTCTGCAAGTTACCCTGTTCTATAGACTGTGTCCCTTGGGAAGTCGAGGCTTATTTTGAAGACTGGGACAAAATGCGTTTCATGTTCCTAAGTAAATATTGTGCTGAAGTGTCCACGCTGGCTCCATGCATTGCCATCCGTGTGCGCTCTCACCGGCTGCATCCTAAGTTCTGGGGGAACCGGGGCTCTGGGGCTGCCGGGATATTTCTGTCAGCACCTCGTGTCCTGGGAATGTGCTGTTTGACGGCTAATTAATGGTTTCTAAAACAAAGTTAAGGAGTTGTCCTAATTTTGTTTTCTATTCCAGTTGAAGTCAGATGCTTAGGGAGCTATGGAGCCTCCAGGGACAGATGGCGTGAGTTCAAATTGCCACCTAGCTGGGCCACTTTCCTCTTCTAGAAAGTGTGGATGATAAGAATACTTAGCTAAAATATATGGCATGAGGGTTAGATGAAATACAGTCTATAAAACACTTAGCATGGTGCATACCATATTGTAAACATTCAATGATATTGAATGTTGTACCATGTTAAAAACTACAAAGCTTTTCTTCAAAAATATTTGCTTTGTCATTCTGCCTTCTAATTTTGATAGCTCCTAAATCATACTGCCCTATCTTATGCATAATTCTAATATAATGTGGTTTACATGATCTTCTCAGAGTGGTCAGGCATGTGTCCACTAGCCACTTAGCAAATCATTTGCAGACCTATGGCAAGTGTGATTGTAGAACAACTCAAATGTTGTCTGGTTCAGGAGCTTTAAGGGATAGGGAGTGTCAGTGGCACAGACACCCTGCCCCTCCTTCCCATCTGATACTCGACCAAAGACCATGTATGAAGAGTAATTCATGATAATCATAGAGTTGGTAATATATCAAAAATCTTAGCATGTACCTCTAGTGTAAGACAAAAAAGAAAAAAAAAAAGATTGTTTCCTTAAGTCACAGTTAACATGGAGCAATAACTCAAAGGCAGGCTGGATACTTTTCAAAAGAAAAGCTTTTGATTGCCTAGGACTTTATTGGGCCGCTGTTCCTTTACAACTCCTTTGGGTTCCGCTCCTTTTGGGTCATCATGCCCCATGCTGGACAGAGTAGCCATTTATTATTATTATTATTATTATTATTATTATTATTAATGTAGTTGTCAGTATGTGATGTCTGTAATGCTTCATTGAATGGAAGAGAGCCTCACCAGTGTAAAACATCCGAATGCTCCCCATTCCCTGATACTCTTCTACTTGGGGAGAGGAGAAGGGGGGAGGGATTTAATTTGACAGGTGAATTTGGAAGGAGAAATCAACCTCGCCCCTCTCAGCCTCTTCCACTTGTCTTTTCCATTTCAGATGCTGGCTGTTCATAACACTCACCAATTTTTCTGTTTCTCCCTGCTGGAAACTTTGGATGGCCGCCTGCACCCTAGCAGAGGGAGGTCAGCGCTGTCCGTTGACTAGGTGGGTTGATCTGGCTGAGCCTGATGTTCACTCTCTGAAAACCCACTTGTCTACAGATACAGGCCACCTCCTACATTGAAGGTCACAATACAACAGTATCATCATTGTCAGTAATAAAGGTGATACTGTTGTATTCCATGTCCCTTACTCTATTGTCTTATTTCCCAAAAGGTACAGAACTCATGTTGGAGAAAGGTTGTCATTTATTGAGTCCCTAAGACCTTAATTTTTAAAGATGATACAGACTCTCAAACCCATCGCCAACTCAGTAGTAATTCGGCACTTATGATTAGCCAGCACGCACTGATACTGTGAGGGAGGGGAAACAAGTGTGTATTTAATGCTTTTGGGCATCACTTTAGGAAAATAAGAAATTTGTATGAGAAAAGCAATGTTATAAAATGGTGCTTTCCATGAGGCCAAAAGTTAAATTGTATTTTACAGTCAATAAATGTGATTACAATGCAGGAAGGGGAAAGTTAATCTGATATTGGATTAATTTTAAAAAACATTTTAATTAGGCATTTGGGTCTTGAGTTGGGCCTTTGTGGAGATATAGGACTTAGAAGGGCAGACAGTAGAGGAAGCTGCCATGAAGGGCACGTGAGGAGTTCAGAGGCAATAATAACAACTGTGATTTATCAAGCACTGTCAGTAGACACTTTAGTTACATATCTCATTTAAAATTCCTAATAGTCCTGTAAGAGTAGGTAATCAAAATCATATACCCAGCACAGTCTTAAGTGATCTCTGCCCAGGTCCTGCTGCTAATGGCGTGAGAACTGCGTTCAGCCAGCCTGAAGCCTAGAGCTGTCCCCGCTGCCCTGCGAGTGGTTGTTGTCCCTCACAGGTGGTCGAAGTCCTTAGTCAGTATTGGGAACAAGTGGGGACACATGGTGAGATCACTCAGGAATTGCATGGCATGCAGGCAGAGGAGGTGAAATCTGACTTGAAACCTGCCTGGGGTCTATGAAGTGTTCTTAATTAGAAGAGGGACATGAGAGAATATTGTTGTGGGAAGCAGGGTCTCCATGCAGGGGGTTGACGGTCGGTCCTCAGAGAGCACTCAGTAGAGCCACAAATACCATATTGCATGTTTCCGAGAAAGTGGCTTCCCGGCTGACCACCGTGACTGAATGTGCTGCCAGAGGAGTAAATCCACAGCTGTGGCTAACTTTTAGTGTGTTCCTATTTCTTCCAGAGTAACAATGGCTGACATCTGTGGAGTACTTATATGCCAAGAATTTTTAAGTGTTTTTCATGCATTAATTCACTTCATACTTGTGGTTAACCCATGGGGTGTTGTTATTACTTTCATCTTACACATGAAGAAACTGAGGTAGAAAGATAGTAAGTATCCTACCCAAGGAAACACCCTGATAAATGGAGGAGCTGGGACCATAAACCCAGACATTCTAGTTCAGAGATCCGTATTGTTACCCACCACTTTGCTATCTCTCAGGTGCTCCACTGACCCTAATTTGCATAATTGGTACATTTAATAACCTGTTTAGGATTTAAAGTATCTAATTAACATGAACCAACATTTCCCAACATTTGACTCATTGAGTATTAGTTCTACAGAATGTCAACAAATATTGCATGAAGAAAAAGGATTTTGGACAAATGCACCCAAATGCAAATGCACCCAAAAGTAATGAAAGGAAATACTCAAGAATATTAAAACCATAAACAGTGTTTGTATCTAAGTAGTGGATTTATGAGTGATTCTAAGTTCCTTCTTCATTTGGTTCTGTGTATTTGAAATATTATGAGTATGTTCTATTCTTCAAAACAATACCACACATACTGTAATAAAATTTGGGTTGTATTTGCTTTCAATTCTTCCTGAGGGATTGAGCGGAAGTTCAAGAGGAGGAGACATAGCTGCATAGTGATACATTTAATAGCCTGTTTAAGATCTAAAGTATCTAATTATCCTGAGCCAGTATTCCCAACGTCTGGCTTATACAGTATTAGTCCTGCAGAATGTCAGCAAATATTGCATGAAGAAAAAGGATTTTGGACAAATACAACTGGAAAACACTAGATGATATGGAAAAGAGGTTTCCTTACCTCAGGACTTGTCAGAACTTTTACCATACACTGTAAATTTCACACTTTGGGAAATGCTGGTCTAAGTTGATATTTTCTATGACTTTTATTCTGAATCATCTGAGCTACTATGAAATCAGAGGACTCTTATGTTAAGATGGTGTCAACAAAATGGCATTTCAAAAGTAATATTCAATTAATATGTCCTTGAAATGTCAATAATGACGTGTCTCCTTTGTGATTTTTTTGCTTATGTAGGAGCTTGGCTGTTACAACTGCAGCAGCTTAGAACCTGCAGAGCCCTGCTGAGCCCCAGTTCCCATATGCTGGAAGAGATGTTCACGTCAGTCATTTGGGTCGGGAAAAGAAAGAACAGGCATGTATTCACTTTATTCACATTATTGGTAATAATTTACTGAGTGCCTTTCGCAATGAAGATGAATATTTCCCACCAGTATATTTTAACTATTTCTCTGTCTGATTCTGGCCAAGTATTCCTTCAGATTTTATACACTTTTCCACTTTTTAGCCAAAAACAATTCAGAAATTACAATAGTTATGGCTAGTCTGTAATAGCGCTGGCTACCCAGAAACCTAGCATCCTTGAATCAACATGCCCAATGGTAGATAAGCCACACAATTTGGTTTACTGAACATAAGCCAAGGCAAAGCAGTCATGTCAGGGGTGGAAGAGGGAAGACTGCAGTGATTGATAACCATGAGCAGTCTTGGCCTGGGAAGTAACCAGGGGTTTTTTCTTATATAAATGTTATGTAAATATCATGTATTGCATGTCATGCACACAGAGGGACACAAAGGCTGTCCCCTAAACATTTAGTTTATATTTTTTTTTTCAAAAGTAAATCTAGAAAATACTCCAAGAAAGCCAGAAATGCAGTGTCACTTACCATGTCATGGTCTGAGACGGGCCCGAAACTGGTGACGAAGATGTCGGTCTTCACTTCAGTTACACGCTCTGGTGAAGCAGGAAATTGGGACAGTGACTGTCTGTCAACAGCCCTTACTAGGTCGCACCGCCACATACTTACACCCAAATGGGGAATTTATTGGCTTTGATTAGCTATTTCTAAAATTGGCCCTCTGTGCAGTCCTGATAATTTACTGCTTACGCATGAAATGTCACAGTTAATGTTTTTTAGTGGAGAACAGAGCCTAAAAATGCTACTTTGGGAAGCAGCAACTTTACGAGGAAGTCAGCTACCACTTAATGAATTCTTCAAGAGTGGACAAAATTTCCTGCCTTATACCAAAGCCATTTCACGTTGTAATAAAAACATGTTAGCATATGGGCAAGGTTTAAGCTTCAGTATTCTCACATAGCTCGCCGTGTCTTCCAGGTGTTTAGGCTGCTCTTGGGAAGTATATACCGTATGGTAGCGAGCTTTATTAACTATTTCTGCACGCAAGGGTATGTTTCATAAATATTGCTTTCCATCATTAAATCATAACTGAATTACCCAAATTACTCCCTGGAAAACTCTGACAACCCATATAAGTATCTTCAGTTTTGAGGATAAAAGGAACCTATTATGGCAGAGAATAGTTCATTTAATCGATGCCATTTCAAGTTCAATGTGATTTTATTTTATTGGTCTCTAAGGCATATATATCAACCAATAAAACACATTTATTATAGTTTGCTGAAAACTCAATGCAGACAGTTTCAAGGAATGACATTCACTCACCAAAAAAATAGAAAAAAATGTTTCTTTCATAAAAGGAAACAATTTGTTGAGCAGTGAGAATTAAAATGACTTTGTAATTTTCAACTTTAGCTCTGAGAAATAACAGCCCAGTATATTTCATTTATCAGAACACGGTGTCTCTGTCATAGGGCATTAGACTGGTGATCCAGCATATTCGATAATGAAGTCATTTGAATATCAGTTCTATCCTTCAGCAATCCACATGTAAACAGGTAATACTCTCAGAATGAATCTCTCCCAAGGAGGTCATGTTATACAGTACATATCATGTGTACCTCAAAGTAGACAATAATTTGGAGGTGGAGCTAGGCCCTTCAATAACCAATACAATATTTTTTGGTTTGTTTTTGCAAACAATTTTATCGGCTCTAAAATGCTTAAAGAGCCCTTCAACATAAGAATTATCTGGGGTTTACCCTATAAAAACTTCAAAATGGAGGGTAGAATTTGAGACAGAAAATAAAGTTGGGTGTTTAGAATGCACTTCCAACCTCGGTTTTAATATTGCACAGCAGCTGAATAGCTTTAGAGGCACAAACAGCTGCCAGCCACGTTAACCGTTTGCCTCCTGTGAATGGAGTTCCACTCGTACCCCTTCCAGCAGTCGTTTGTTCCCAAGGCTGATTTTTAGTTCTCGCGGATTATAAACTATAAGACTTAGGGCAAACATCTTGAAAATCTGAGTGACATCTATGGAATTAAATTATATCCACTCTTAATTTTTATGTTTGTAGCAGGGATCTACCATTAAATGCATGCTCATTTGGGAAGTTCATGAATCCCTGTCTGCCCTGGAAGTGTTTGGCAGTGTGGGGCACATCTCCTGGGCTCCTTCGTCACTGTTACCTATTTCTTGAGTACAGTGAGGGCAAAATTTCTGCACTTTAAGGTATTTCCCCAAGGGAGCTGACTTTACAAAAATTGGCTTACCCGATGTTTTAGGAACAAGCAATGTTTTATCTAGTGTAATAAAGTGCTCCAAAGAAGAAGGATATCCACTTGCCAAATGTATGTGCTGTTCCCTCTGTTGTTTTTAGATTTCCAGTAGATTACTATGCTACATAAGCAACAAATGATAAAGACCAAAAAGCCTATTTGTAAAGATTACTGTGCCATTCCAATAGAACATAAAACATGGTTAAGTTTATACACTTTTTTGCAGACATAATTGTTACCGTGCCATGTAGGGATTAGGTATAAATGGCAAACACATCACATCAGTGGCTATAACCACATTTTCAAATCTGTTTCTTTATTCTTTTGTCTGTCCTTGCCCTTAAGTGCATTTACCATACCAGTTCATCATCTTCCAGTGATTCATCTTATTTTCTACTAGCCACCTCCCTCTGAGGTTTCCCAAAACTCACCATTGTAATATTCCAAGGCATATACCTGACCAAGAGCCCTCCCCTCAGTCTCTCAAATAACCTTCTGACCATGCACTGTAGTCACACCAATATCTTTACAGAGACTGTGATTTTTGCTGTTTCTCCTCCTCCACTTCACACAGTACTCACAAACCCTAAAGCTTAAGGTAGCAACATTGCCAGGTTCCCAAACCGAAGGCTGCCTGTGGGGATTGTAGTGACTGTGCAGCTACAAAATGAAGGAGGTGGGTGATGGCATCAGAAGCGAAGAAGCCCACGCAGTACGGTGAGTCCTGGGACGCTGTCTAGAACCAGGGATATGAGAATGAGGGAGGATAACCACGGCTTTCTGCACTTTCCTCTCTACTGTGCTTCTCTTGCCACACACCCAAGGTTCTTTGGTTTGTTATCAGCTGTTCCTGAGTGTCCAGTGGAGTTGAAGGTTTCCAGTGCTGGAAAACTCTGCTTGTTATGTAAGTCCCTGGAAGATTAGCTATACATGTTGGCAGCACATGTCCCTAAGAAACAAGTTTTAAATAAATGTCAACTTTTTTACCCAAGTGTTTTCCCAAATTGCTTTGGTAATGCTACACTAAAAAGTTACAAGAGCTTTAGGGTAAGCATGAGGTCAGTATAATACATTATGTTGTTTATTTAAAAAAATAATAAAATATATCTTCAAAGTCTAAATTTGGAAATTTCAGAAAAATATGAAAAAATTAACATTCCATGGAATACCACCAACCCCATAAATCCACTGTTAATGTCTTGATGTATTCCATTTTCTCCTATTCAAATATATCCTTAATGATTATCCTCAAACCATATTCTCACTCGGTTAAGTCCCATGTCAGTGACCAAAACTATGTCCTTCACGTAGCTCACCAGGAATTCCCTGAGTGGCACGTGAATTGGAGTTTTAAGGTAGCCAAAGGATTGTTGTAAATGAACTTTGGCCAAATTATAAACAGTGGTTAACTTGCTTTTTGGCAAAAGAGTGGTGGTCTGAATTAAGACCTCTTCGGGTCCAAGGTCAGGCTTAAATGGAAGGTGTGCTTGTGTGCATGTTCTTTGACTGAGATCTAGGAGAATGATCAAAGAACATTCTTCTTCCCAATTCTGGGAAAATTTAGTCATCTCTTCCTCTCCCCTTCAGATAGAAATCCCCATGGGGTGGGACGAGGGAATGCATTTATGTAAATTATTTATTATTTAAGGAACACTAGAACATTAGAATCTCAATCTGCTGTAATGCTAGGCTTTCCTGACAGTGCTAAACTCTACAGTGTTATTAGAAATACCTAAAAAGTACTCAGATGCTTTCTATGGATCACATGAGGAAAAGACAAGACATTTTTACACTTCAGAATACTCTCTTTAAGAGCATACAACATGAGTCAGGAACTTCTAATGAAGTTCAGTGGGAATGATTATACACCTAGCTGAAGTTACACTCGAATGAACCCCTTAGGTAACTAGGAAATAGTCTGAAGATGAAAATCACTTAAAATAATTTGGTTGGAAGATATGTTGAAAGAACAGATTAATCAGCAAGTGTTTTTTCCATCAAATATTATCTTCACAATAATCTTTCCCTGTCCAACATAAAAAAAATCAACAGATTCTTTAAATATATAGACATGCTCAAGCTTTCCAGGGATGAACATGGGGCAGAGTTATGCAGAATGGGATGATGATGATGATGGATGTTCGTATAGTGATTGCGCAATGTCTTCCAGGAGGTCATCGGTGTAAATGGGGTGTTCGATGATAAAGAAAAGAATTCAAATCAGTCTCTGAATAAACACAGCCTTCAAAGGCATGTTTTATCTGTCCATACATAACATATGGACACACACATGCATACACATGTATAAACACTATCTCTGCACTCTATAACTGCTAGATTGAAGTAGATCTCTCCTTCCTGGGGATTTCTTACAGTGCTGATGACCTGCTGATAAGTATTGAGATAACAGATGTTTTTGCAGTGATAATTCAAAAAGATGATTAGTGCTTGAGGCAGAAATGAGAAGAGCAGTGGAGTGTAGTGAGCAGTAAGCACATTGGATTAAGAGTCAAAAACCTCAGAATTTGACTGATTTTCCTGGAGAACAAGCCGCATGGTGTTAGGTCGAATCCTTTAATCTCTGTGAGTCTGTTTTCTCCCCTTTCAGAGGAGAAATAATCCTCACACAGTTGACTATACTGCATTGGAGTGAGAGTCAAATAAGATTGTGAGGCCAAAAACACTCACTGTGAGATGTGTTTGTTGAGTACAGACAGCTGTTCTAGGTTAATAGTACATTGGCGAATAAAAGTGCAAATGCTCTTGTTCTTCTGTAGCACGTTATAGTTTGGGGGGAAAATATATTTTAGATTAAAGACATAGATCAGGTAAATAGATAGATATTAGATATATTGTTATGTACAAACACATGCAAATTATACTAATAAATTTCATATTGTTGGGAATTCTCTGGAAGAATGTCTTTGGAAGAGATGACTTTCTTACTGATACCTGAAAGATGGGAAACTTCAAGAATCAGAGGATCCAGGGAAGAATGTTTTAAGAAGAATAAAGAACGAGATTCATGGTAAGTGTGTTGTGCTTAAGAAACAGAAAGTTTACTGTGTCTGGAGCTCAGTGTCGCCGATGTTCATGGTACAAGATGATGCTCTCACAGCAAGTAAGGCCACAACTGAAAACCTTCGTGCATTTCACAAAGCCATTGACCTTTCTTCTGATGCAAAAAGAAGCCCTTAGGTAATGAAGTGAAATTGTGTCACTTGCAGTTTAAGAAGATAGCTTATGCTGTGTGAATAATGGAGTGTAAAGAGTGTTTAAAAATGGGAGGGGGATGTGGAGAGAGAATAAGCAGTGAAGAATTATAGGTGGTGTTTTATTAGAAATGCCTATCACAACAGCTTATTTCCTATGTCATTGGCCATATTTTCACTGGAAATGCTGTCTATTGAGGAGCTCAGAGTAATACTCACCATGCCTAGTCCCGTGGACTTGTAACTTAGGAAAGAGGTTTGCTGCCTCCTTTAAGCTATTTAGTCTATGACTTCACAGAGGCGTTCACTACATGGAGACTAAATGGACTAACATAGGTCATTGTAATAAAGTGTATCTTCAGATTTCATTTTGAAATGCTTCTGTTTGGAAATTGAAAATATCCTGGGTTTCCTACATAAATATCATTGTACACCCCTGGACTGGGACAATGTTTCAGCTCCCTGCCGATCTTTCTCTAAGAACATTTTGGCTCCATCCTTTCTTTCTATCCCTTCTTTCTTTAGAATAGTTGGCAACTTTCCCGAGTTGGTATGTAGGGCTACAGGATTTTGTTCATGTTTAGCTACTAAAGATGCAGAGAGGGTAGAGATGGGCACTTCAAGGTGTCTAAACAGTTCCTGACCCTTCGTTCATTTCGCATTTCAGGAACTCAGGTGATACATGTAACGGCCAGGGGAAAAAGTGCATTTTGTTGTGGAAGACATTTATCTCAATTCCACTGAGAAATTTCCTCCTTCCTTCCTTGTATTATGGGCAGTGACTCCTGAGAGAGGACTAACCTTTAGAGAAGAGCATGACTGCTGTGTTGGAGGAATGAGTTTCTTTCCTCTGTGTAAGTCTTGATCAATATGTATAACCTGCAGTCGCTTTGAGTTAAGAAACTTCCCGTTCCCATTTTAGTTATATGAGAATAATAATGTAATATAACAGTCTTGGAGGCAGATGGCATCCACTTAGGACTTTGCCCTCTCTTAAGTTTTCCAAAGTGGCAGCATCCGTGACAAATAGTAATGAGAGTCTCACCTCAAAAACACTCCAATGTTATTTTTCAAAGAAAGAATTCAGATTTTACCTGAAAAAGGAATCATGTACAGGAAATATTTTTTAAAAAAATACTCAACATTGTTTCTAGAAAGAAGACAGGAAATGGAAACTATATGAAAAGTCAAAAGTAACTGCACAGAAAAAAATCAACTGCAGCCATTTACTAATTAATCATTTGGCCTTTCTAAGGGGAGCATAGTCTCAGTGGCTACATTTTATCTTAGGAAATTCTTGGCACTGGACTGGTAGATGATTTATATACACCAGGAAAAGATGAGAGTAGAAAGCTTCTACACATGCTAGAACGTTCCTTTGGGTATTTGGTTGGATTCATTAGACACACTGACTCCACGCACCGCCTGGCACTGTCAGCCGGTAAAGGTTGAGAGGTGCTCTCTGGTTATTTTCACAGTTCCTCCTGGGTTTGTGGTAACTGCTTTTTCACTGAAATTCAACTGAGTTATAGAATGTCTAGATATACTATTTCTGTGGAAACAGATTGCATCATGCCAAAGTCTGAGCATCTGCTACACACCTTGCATTAAAAGCTCCAGGTAAAACTACAGCATATTCAAAAAGAAGAGTTCCGGAGTAGAATTTCAAAAGGTAACGCTAAAAGCCTTTATCTGGGAAGGTAACTATAACAACAACAACAAATGTTGGATAAACCTAACTTTTTAAAATTTGATTTTTATATTGTCAGTATTTTAGAATCTTTTTATTTTATCAAAAACTATTGCACTATGATAGAAGTGTCTTGTCCTCTAAAGTTTTGAAATTCTAGCTTTTTAATATAAATACAAAGTAGGTGTTTTAATTTAGTTGGACATAAATGAAATGTCAATCTCAACATCATACAAGTTATAAAAAATAGCAAAAGATCACATGAATTTCAGATATCTCATATTCTGAGATAGAACAAAACTGAATTTTAAAAAAGGTATTAAACTATACCATTTTCTCTATCCCTTAGTAATGTAAACTTTATAGAGTTGCATGCAATTTCACAAGGATTAATCCAATTTTTTCCCAGAGTGCTTAGCATTCCACCTTCACATATTTTGATACAGAGACACATAAATCCCAAGAGCCCAAGCTAATTCCCCAGGGAGCCAGCACCACCTGACCAGCCGTGTGCCTCTTGTACCGGCCGTCTCGCTTAGGTGGAGACATTTAAATCTTAAAGCCGAGATCTCTTGTAATAATTGGGCTAAAGGAAGTCTCAAAGGTCTTCCAAGGGCATAAAAAAAATCCAAAATTAGGAAAATTAGGAAAATAAGGAGAAAGTCTGCTGTGAGGCAGAAATTGTTTGTTACATAACATGTTGGTGCTAAAATACCTTGAGAGAAAACTCCCGTTACACTCTGGTTTCAAATGCTTAATTGAACTGATACCTCCAATTAAGTAAAATCTAAAACAAACAAACAAAAAACCCAAAATCTCTCTTACAGGAAAAGGAAAAACATATTTAACTAAATATCTGTCAAGTAGGGGTAAATACAGTCTGTTCTTCTATGTCGTGCTGCTTAACTTTGAATTATGCCTATATTCCTGCTTAACTTTGAATTATGCCTATATTCCTACCTACGTGTGTACTTACATCTACTCCTCTCACCCATGCGGGCTGGTCACCCGGTGGTGCACATTCACCTCTTTTCTTTGCCTTCTTTTTCTGTATGGTTTTATAAAAACAGAGGTATCCATCACCCTGTACCTTATTTACTGAAATTCAGCTTAAGGGCAGAATTTAGAAATTATAACAGTATTTTTAGGAAAACCATTAGCAAGGAGGGAGACGGTGAAAAATCTGTAATTCCTTTAAAATGTAATTCAACCAAGATCTCACTTCCTTGGCACTGTCCTGGTTGAGTTCCATTTTAAAATGGTTTTTGCCCTAATCTGTTTTCCAGAGAGTAAAATAAAATTGTTCCTAGAAGAAAAGGTCTTTTGTGAACTAAATGGAGAAGGAACTTGTGAATAGGAGGAAAGTAATCCCTTAGCCTGGTGGCTTCTCCCAGACACTAAACTGTATGTCATTAACCTGGCTCCTTCTGGAATTTTGTCCCATCATCAATAAAGGGTAGCCTGGTATATATAGAGGGAAAAGGGGGGTAGTAAATATGTCAATGGGAGAGCATTACTTTCATTAAAAACCCAAAATCTTCCTTCAGAATTAAAGTTTGGATCTAGGTTTACGGGTTGTTTTTGACCCACTCCCAGAGTGCGAGGGGGAGGCCACTGTGGTGGTGGCTGAACTGCACCCCGGTGGGTGCAGCTCAAGGGGAGCACCATTTAATGTTCCAGAAAGTTGGAGAAAATTCAGGTTTCTTTGTTTTTTATAGTCACAGCCAGTAGGGAGAAACTTCGGAAAATGCATCTCAGATACGTGCTTACTTTGACCCTGATTTGAAACGAAAAGAGGAATTCTGATTCGTGAAGGAGAGTATCTCGTGACACAGATCCTTCCGCTTTACCTGGCTGCGTGTTCCTGTCCTTCACCTTCTCTGCCCCTCTCACTTCTCCCCTCTCTCTCTCCTTTCTTCAGTGCCTGTTTTGCTGTCCTTTCTCCTCTAACGTTTCCTTTCTTGTTTTGCCCTTCTTTCTGGCTTTTACCTTCACCCTTTCCCCCGCCATCGTGTTCTTCTATATTGATCATGCTTTAGTGCCTCTCAAAACCATTCCGCGGCTCCTTGTTGCAAGAAAGGAGCCGACCTCCACATCTTCCCCTTGGAGGAGGAGATTTGAAATGAGAACAAAATCCACAATCACTGACGATTTTTATCTGTGTTTTCTGACTACTAATTATGTCAGTTCACTTCAATTTAAAGGTTTATTTACTGACTTTGTACTTAAAATACGAACAAAGTCAATTTATTTTTCTCTTTACATCTCTGAATAAAGTATATTAAATGACTAGAATTCCAAACATTCTATTCCTTTTTATCTCTTCTATCTCAAACAAAATGTCCCTTCCAGGATATCTCTTTTATATGCTATACTTTTATTTCCATTTTCTCAGCATGGTGCTTGGCCCTGTAAAGGTAGCCTTTTAAAATAGTGTTATAATATCTGCAAATTGATTTCTATCATCTGGATACAGCAAGTTATATATTTTGTTATTGGACTCGGGCTGTGTATCTCTGAAGAGTAATGCTGAACCTTCTGATGCAGTGTGTGTCTGAAAAACAGGTCATGATGAATTTGCACATACAAGAGTTTCTTACACTAGTCTCAAATCCCAGTTTATCACATTTTTATATTTTCTGAAGGCATTTGGAACAAAATATCCCTGCCTTCTGCACAGCGTTGTTATTTTTATAAAATCAGACCTTTGCCATAATAAATATAGTGGGCCCCCTTTCTCCTGCAAGAGTAGATTACCCCAGCTGTGATTATAAATCCACCGAGGAAACTTTTACCTGCTTACAAGCTAATGACAGTCTTTCAAGCATTTCTTCTATGGAGTCTTTTCATCTGAAAGCAAATGGGTGATTTTTTTAAAGGTCCAGTTTTGAAATGGAGATCTACTGGAATGCTTGTCATATTTAACCAAACAGAAATCTATGGTAAAGAAATGAAATTAAATAGTTCTACAGAGAAACATTTAGTACATTATTTCAGTTTATAGCATCCAGAAATAATGGTATTAACAGTTTTCTCTAATTCTTTAACTATGTTTTTTTCTAAATCTACAACCTATATTTAATATTTTAAAGGGTGCTTTTCAAAGGACAGACATTCTCAAAATGTACTTAAAAATTTTAATGACTCTGGAGATACATATAATAAGCATATACCATTACATTCCTTAAGGCTGAGAAATGTACTCCAAAAAATTACAGAGTTTAAGTTAGTCATTATTGAAGTTTTTTCCAAAACCTCATGTCCATCAGCTTGAATTGCAATACAGTACAGGATGATATATAAAATGGAGAGAGGAAAATATTTGACCTACTTTTTAAGTTTTTAATGTTTATTATATCCTTAAAATCACTGTTTATATGAATCATGAATCATTAATATCAGAAAAACCATCTTTGCAAAGATGAGAATAAATTGATTCTTTTCAGTATTCCCAAGTCTTTGAATTCACTATCACTATAGCATATTTTATCCATTTCAATTAAAGACAGTATACTTTGTGGATATATGTGGCCAACTACCTATTTCTCTTCTTTAATGCATGCTTATTTCTGTTATCTTGGGGGATTAAATAGGTAAAAAAAATAAATTCTACCAAAATAGTCATGTTACATTATGAAATGTAGTTACTGTGCTAATAGAAGGGGTGTGAGTGTATGTGTGTGTAAAATTCTTTAAAAAACTAAATAACTTGCACAGAGCTTAGAATACTCATATTCACATGTAAAAGTATTAAATGGAATTTCTTAAACTGGAAAAAAGTTTCTTTAGATGTGTTGTAAAATTCTGCAGATTTTGTAAAGCTGTATCACAGAGCAGGAAGGAGAGTAAGAAATCAGGTGCTGCTTGCCCATCAGCACGTTAGCAAGTCTGGCTTTCCAAAAGTTCTGTCACTGTCCTTATTATTCCTCTTTTTTTTTTTTTTTTTTGGTACATTCCTCCCCTATCTGCAGTCTTTCTAATTTATTTCAGATTTTATGATACAGGAACCATCTTCCTGGAACCAGTTCAGATGCTTAGATACACACTGATATCATATTATTACATTGCGTACACCATTATGCACACCGTTTTGGGATCCAAACATTTTTGTTCCTTAAGATTTTTTCCTAAGAATGTAATAAAGAAGCACTAGGTGGAATAAAGGACCCCAAGGGATTCATATAGCGTGTCCTAGAATGAATGTTGGGAAGTGGTAAGAAAAGACACCAGGTAAGACCTTAGACACATATTTGACTTGTGTCTGTGACGAAGCAGTGTCCCTTCAACCTTGAGACACTGACAGCATTTGACTGCCTCAGAACTGACCCATGATCCACATCCAGGTGATCACACTACCCAGAGTGTTAAAGAAGTTAACTCTAAATCCATGCCACCATTGAATGTTCTAAAATCAAGTTGTGAAGGTTGAGTGTGGGCCTGCGAACCGAAGGATCGAGGTTCAATTCCCAGTCAGGGCACATGCCTGGGTTGCAGGCCGGTTCCCAGCAGGGGACACACGAGAAGCAACCACACATTGATATTTCTCTCCCTCTCTCCTTCCCTTCCCCTCTAAAGATAAAATAAATAAAACCTTTAAGATCAAGTTGTGAATTCTTATTGTTTGCATATCTTTGCTATCTAAGTGGAGAAGAGATGATTTTCTTAATACTGCCATTTAATTGTAATTTAAATATTGTTATGAAATAGTTTCTATAAATTTTTCAGAGAATATGCAGCATCAGTTGTAATTGGGAATCCTGGATTCTAACTTTGGTTTCCTGTGTGACTTTGAATGTTGATTTATTTCCTTGCTTCATTTGTTTTACTCTGAGATCAATATTTTGGTTTGGCTTCATTAGTCTTTGTTTAACTAAATAAGATAGGTTGATCATCTTATTCAAGAGTTATTCCAGTGTAATGTCTAACACTATTTAATTTTATTGTTATAAATATTGTATTAAGTGCTATTTTTATTAGTATAAGCAATTAATTATAATTGACCATAACTAAAATGTATTAGTGTAACCAATTAACCATTCCAATACAAAGAAAGATACATTTTTACTTCAGAAAATGAGTTTAAGTTTGAATGCATGCTTTATTAAAAAACACTACCATCTATCTTATTCACCTTTTATCTCAGAGGTGGTGATAATCTAATGCAAAATAGTGGACCAATAAGTAATATTCCAAAATGAATGTTTAGAGCAATAGATTCAGAGGTATTTATTCTGCTTGAATTCAGTATGCCGAATGAAGTAGGTGGATTCTTTAGGCTGGAAGAAAGATTATTATCCCCATTTCTCCCTGTCAGGTAGAAGTAACGTATCTTTCAGGTTGTTATACTTTTGTATCTGCCTTTTACATCATAAGAGTATGAACATGGAACTACCATGTAAATTCAGTGAATATTGATCAATCTATTAAAAACAGGACTAGTCATTTAACTATATGCTGCCATTTTCATTACTTTACCACTTAAGTGGAAAGCCAAGTTCTCATAGGAAGGGTTTGACATCATTCTCTAAAGTTAACAGCAGTGACCCACCTCCTAGTCCTGGTCTCAAGCGATTGTCATAACCGTCTAGGAGTCGGTCCAAAATCCTGGTGAAGACGGTGGTGTTGTCTTTAAGTTCATCTTGTAACGATGGTTGTCCATTACAACTGAAAAAAGCATAAGGGGAGGTGCTATCTAAATTATACATTTCTACTAAAGCCTTTTCCCAAATAAAACCTTTCCCAGATTCTTCTACCTTCCTTCTATTGAATCTTAATTTGAAAATTCCTTCTGGTAGAGTAAAAAAAAATATGTCATATCTTAATTCCTAGTATTTTCCCACATTTATTCTCATGGGTGATAAGTTCTTTGTTATAGTATTTCCAACTATAGAAGGAAAATTACCAGGAAATGAGTTCTGTCTCTTTACATTCATAATTCTCAGCATGTACACAGTGCTCTAATGCATTTTTTCTGGGCAAGTTAGAAAGTGTATGTGCGCTGAAATAAAAACCTGGGAGACTTCTTTCCAAATTAAAAAAAAATGTATATATTGATGAGCTACCAAAATAATTAAGTTTTATTTTCATTTAGCATATAGCATGAGCCTAAGATTGCACCTCCTAACAGCCCATCCTTTATCTACTTTGTATTCATATATATATATGTGCATTTCCTGTTTTTGATGTTCTTTCAAGATATTAAGATGAGAAAAACAGATAAAACTTGTTTCTTAGTATAATTATATTTTACGTGAGTGTGACATTTCCATTCACCTTCAGATTTATGAGCCTAAATTTTATAAAATTTTTATAATTGGTTTATTCAGACCTCTAGTTACCTGAATTTTTGTCATTTCTTATCTTAGGAGTAAAAAAAAATCCCTTGAAAAAAGATACGATCCAACATTCTTCATTTATGGTTTACTGAACTGTAATGCCGGATGAGTGTCTGAGAAAACATAGCCATTTGTGAGCAGAGCTTGGACTAAAACCCAGTCTTCTTCAAATTTTAGTCTAGAACTTTATTTCCATTCCTCTATATTGGAGTAATTATTTCTACTTAAATATTTATAGTTAGAGGTGTAGTTATTATTCTTGCCCATTACCAATCTTTGAGTTTCAACGACAGAGTGACTTCAATTCAAATATTGGGTATTTCTTGCATTGATCACAGTGTTATCTGTGCTCCTTGAATCCTATTTTACGTAATGATTAGGGTGACACCTCCAAATCCTGTGAGGGAAGAGACTTCTATTTTAGGATGGATCACACTCACTGTTATATTTCAGTGATAGCTCTGACCTTGAGTAAAAGAATGTGAAATAGAGTATAAACTAAGAAACTGCCATGAAAATATCACTTTCATACTTTATATTTCATATGCTTCGACTCCACTCTCCTGTGTTTATGTTACTGGTCAATCTAAGAAAAACGAGTAACATATGAAACCAGGATTCGCTTATTTTACAGAGGCAAGACATATAACCGAAATATCATTTTAAAGCCAAACACTATTATTTAGGTAATTAATTTTATAGTAGCAAAATGTAATGACCCTTTTTTCTGATAAATTTAATTTGATAAAGTTATTATAACTAAAAGGTATTATTGATATTAAATATATAGAGAGTACCTCTATTAAACAATGTTGTTCTCCTAAATTCAACATCAATATCATGCAGATTGAGGGTTTACTCTGCTTTGGCAAAATTAAGCATCTCACTAGTTTTTGAAATCAAATTTGCAGTGAGCTCTGTGTCTTCCAGAAGGTCTCATTAGTAGATGGCAGCAGTAAAGCAAAAAAATATATATATAGTTTTCTCAGTGCAATTATTTACAAAAGCTCTGTCAGAAGACCAACTGCCATGCATGCATCTTTCAAGGATATTGGAAGGTCATCTTGATACAGATAGAAAAAAAATGTTAGCGTGTACACCTAAGTTGTGAGCAGGGCCAGATCAGGTAGTTTACGGAAGAAAGCAATAAAATAAGAAGGGGGAAGGTAGGAGGGGTGACAACACGACAGAGCACAGCCAGATTATTAGTATGACTCTTAGACTTCGGTATTCTCTACTACTTTACCTCTATTCCCTTTGTTTTTACAGCTTATTCAAATTCAGGAAGTGCTTCCCTCCCCCCACTCCCCGCAGCTTTCTCCTCCGTTGTTTTCATCTTTTTTTTTTTTTTTTGCATTGGAATACAAATGCCAAAAGATATATATCCCCCCACTCCCAGAAAACCAGTCCTGCTATCCTGGTTGGAATGGCAATTCTTTCTAAAAATGTGATTTTATAATCAGGTATTCTTTATCTTCTAATATATTATGCCCAATTGTAATTGTCAGAGAATAGCCTTAGGATAAAGATGATTTATTTGCTATTAAACACACATGCCAATGTAATGCTTCTTAAACTAAATACATAATTCGAAGGGAAACGTCAGTTACAGTACCTGATTTTTAGTCCTTGCGAACCACTGCCTAATAAAACACTGTGCACTGACTCCATCTACAGGTCATTGCGGTAGTAACACTTCATATAATTTTTCCAAAGCAGGGAAGAGCATTTACCTCCCCAGATTAAGAGTATAAGGCAATAAAACATTTCCTGTTCATCTGGCAGTCATTATTTACCACACACAGGAGCAAAAAATAAAAACAGCTTCTCCTTTTAAAGAATCCTCCTACATTCATATTTCCCCAGACTATTCTATCTCTCTGCCTTACTCATAAGGGTTCACTTTCCAATACATTTTGAAGAATCTTGGATTTTTATAGTATGTCCAAGATTCTCTTATGGGCCACAGGAGTAGAGTACACAAGAAATGTAAAAGCAAATAAAGAACAATCTGAAATATTTAGTCATTTCTATCATTGCTACTATAATATATGCTTGATTGGGTCATTAGCAAATATTTTGAATATAGGTAAGCATATTATTAATTTTTTTCTGATAACTTGTCTGCATAGTAGTTATGCTTAATTTTTAAGATGTTCAATTTCATCTAATATTCTTAAATATATTTTGTTATATCTTACCTCTACTGGTTATATAAATAATGTTTTCAAACATAATATATACATGCTTTTAATAGAGACTTACGATTTTTCAGATTACAAATACGATTTTAAACTTAACTTCCATATAGTCACAAGTTTCCCTATGATTTTGTAATTGGCTAAAGATTTTCTGGTTGAAAAATCAACTCACATAGTATGCAGACATTAATTGGGGAAACTTTTCTATGAATGGGAAACTGCAGGTTCTGTTCAGTTACAACTGAACAATGAAAAAAAAGTTCAATTTAATACTTAAATGTTGAATTAATACATTCCTGAATAAAACACACTCAGTGTATTCAAACTAACATACAAATAAAAAATAAGATGATTATTTTTTCACATTGCTCTTCTTTGCTCTTAGCTGGGATTTTATGGTAGTTAAGTTTTTTAAATTCCCTTAGTCATGAATTCATCCAAGGGCAATTTTCTTCCCCCTGAAAGAATAAATGAAAAGTTATAGAAATTCTCATGCAGATCTAAAGTAAAGTTTCCCCACCTTCTTCCAGGCAGTGTGCTCAGAAGGAGGGTCCAGGCCCAGAGACAGTCAGAGAGACCCAGGCTTTTCTTCTTCATCGTGGGCTTGTGCAGCTGCAAAGTAGAACAAGTAGAGATCAATGTCTCTTATAAGAAACATCAGGTTATAACCACTAGGGCTGACTGAGGCAGTTCAGATGAATGCTTTGAAGTCAGGAAATGACCTCACTGGGATATGACACCTCATTGGAAGTAATGGAAACCTGGACCATCCATTCTCCACTTTCTCTTCCACATCTCCATTCAGAAATATATCAGTATCTTAATTTCTCCTGTAAATGAATGCAAATCAAAATGCTTTCAGGTGACAATATTGCTCAACATAGAAACTGGGAGTTGTTTTTTTTTTTCTCTAGGTTTTATATTTCCAATAGAGTTTGCACTACTCTCTTCTTCTTCCTTTTTTTTTTTTTTTATCATCTGAAAAATTTGACCTTTCTGATTCAAGTTCCCGCAACTAAACTGTGCACTGAAAATTTTAAGCTGGTGTCTGAAACTGAGATGGCATGTTTCGGGGCTGGAATGGGGTAGGTTAACATGCTTTGGTGACTGAATTCATCTCAGCATTCTCAATGTATCTTGATTTCAGAAGCAACTGTACTTATCTTTAAAAAAACACATAGGAAACACACTGTTGAATGTCAAAGTCGTGCTTACATTTTCTGCCTGTGATTGCCTTGTTAAATATGTTCACTAATGCTTCTGTGAAGCTAAAGGACACCCTTTATAGTCCAGCCATGTGCTGATCTCTCTTGGACACACACACCACACTCACATCAATGCACACAAACATGCCCACACATATCTTCCAAGCCCTCTCAGATTTTGCAAGGTTGTTGCTAGAAAATGTTTCATCTCAAACAGATGGAAGCTGAGTGCTTTGCTTTGCATAAATAAGGGACTCTTTTTTTTCCCCTCTTAGGTAAAGTATAATCAATCACCATCTGATTGTTGAATTTAGACTTGGTAGTGTGGTGCTTGAGAAATGGAGTATGGAAAGCTTAGAGAATCTTTTAAAATTAGAATCTATTTGTAGAGTCAGTTGTTAAAAACCTGTGCGCTACCTGCTTAAAGAGCAGATATGGTAGCACTTTATTTAATGTGCTGTAATTCATTCTGTTCATAGCATGAGAAATGTGCAAGGCATTTGTTAGCACTTTCCAAAATCTATAGCAAGTCTTTTAAAGCATATTTTTTATGAAACATTCTATAGTTTAATGCGGTATGCCTTTAAATACATCTACCCAAATGTTTTCCACACTCTCTGGGATCATTTATATCAGTGAAAACCATTACAAACAGCCATGTAAGCAATGAGACATAATGTGTTCAGAGTGAAATGATCTAGAGATAAGGGCCGTGATCTTCTTAGTTTTAACTTAATTTAGTGTCTGCCTCTGACACAGATGAGTTGCATATAACAGGAAGTATTAGATAAATATGTTAAAATATTGCATTTAAATTGCATGATTATAATTCATCCTTTTGTTAATCTTCAACATCTGCTATGAAGGAAAAACATCTTACCCTATTAATATTTGTTAGTTTTTGTTTTAAAAAGATAACTCCTGGAAGGGTATATGAAACAAAATAAAACACAACCCCAAGGCAAGGTACCATAGCTTTTTGTCCTCCTCTGACATTTTACAAAGAGAAAAACAAGCCCATCATGGCACTTGAGTTGTTGAGTGAGAAAGTTTCTTGCAAATACAAACATAATAGTTTAAAAGACATGCTAAGCTTCCTCCTCGCCCCTTTGCACCTTCAACCTCCCCCAGACCAAACACACACTCCAAAAGCCCACATCCCATGCCACCCGTATCAAATGATAAGTTGAGTTTTGGATGTTCAGAATAGGAAAGTCCCCTACACCAGAGGGCATTTCAACAGCGTCCACCGAAAAGGAGGAAAGAGGCATTCTTGCAGCCAGAATGCGAGCATGCCTTCCCTAGGATGAAACACGGAGATAGGCTTTCTCTCCCAGTGTTCTTAACTTTAGACTATGCCCACCAACGCCCCTCCCCACCGCATCCCAGCTCCCTCTTCGAAAAAAGAAAATAAAAGATAGACCAAAACAACAGGTCACCACCCACCCCGTGGAATGAATTCAAATCTGCTTAAGAAAGGGGGAAAGAAAAGCAGACAGACAGAGTAGAAAAATAATGCTCCTCTATCGCTGCGGTTCCCAGCCTGAAAGAAAAACATTCGTTGTTTCTACCTGCCGTGGGATCGGGCTCTTGTCCTGTTCCCTGTTTCTCCTTAGCATTCCGGTGCCTCTGGCGAGGAAAAGCCACCCTCACAGCTCAGTGTGTTGCGGTCCGAAGCCGCACTTACCTCGGGCCCCCTCTGGGCACAGGATCGCTCCAGACCCGGGAAAAGTCTGCGAGGGAAAATCGTCGCGAGCCTGGAGCCAGCGCGAGTCCGCGAGTCCGGGCGCACGGAGCGAGGGGCGTCCTCGCCCTGCCGCTCACTCACTCGATCTGAGCCATCATGGACTCTGCGTGCTCCTTTGCTGAGGATTTCACACCCAAATTTGCTTCCCAATATCCAATCTGCAGCTATACAACAAAAGATTTCTCTTTACCAAGACAGTAGTAATACGTCCCAGGGCAAACCGGATGTGAAATAGGCGGTGACTTCATGCCAGAGAGATTTTATTTTAGAAAGGAAGGTGGTACCAGCCTCTGGATCTGGAGACCAATCCGCCCATTTTTTATATGCAGCACAATTTAACTTGCACCGCTCTGGCCCTAATCCCCTTCTCTCTAGCTGTAGACCCAAATCCTTCCACAATCTGCTGCAAGCTTTCCCTTTTTGAGGGGAGTACAAATGGGGGAGGAGAGGGGACGAGACCTAGGAGCAACACTCATGATTTTTTCACACTTTCAATTTAGGAGCACGCTATTTTAAGGTGTGCCCATTAAAAATAAGGCTGATCAGTGTATCTATGTCGCCTTTTATCAAATATTTAACCACTGCATGCATATGAATGAACGCAAGCTCCGGAACAGGGAGGTTACACATGTGGAGAGCGCGCTCGCCTCTCGTCCATCTCCCTCGCTTGCACTCCCACACGCATGTCTGAGTCCCCGTGCCTTGCACAGTCACGAACGATGAGGCATGGCAGGGGAGAGTTCTGGCCGGCAGGGAACTGGCTACCGGGTTTAGAGAGTCTTTCGCACTTGCACAGGTTGTGAACGCTTCCACCCCACCTTCATCTGTAGCTTAGAGACCAGGAAAAACGCGCTCCAAACCGGGTTTTTAACCTTTGGATGCGAGTGTTTCTCTGTTTACGTTGTGATGAAGAAACCACAGGCTCTCTAAATATGAACTGTGCTCGTTTCCTAGGGCATAGTTCATTTTTAACTTTAAATAAGTCTCCCAGATCATTTCTAGGTTTGAGAGTCGTATCTCCATTTCCGGAATCATTCCTTTGCCTCGTACTCCATCATTCTCCGAATTAGGAAAATGGGAGATGGGGAGGAGAGATGAACAAGAAGATTTTTAGAAGTGGGACCAAACCCTCTTCTGCTTTTTACCTCTGCCCTCTTCTGTTACCCTCCCTGCTGGCTCTCCACCCACGGACCATTACACATTTAGGGGAGGAGGGTGTGTTTCAATATACTCTAACTAAATTTCCAAAGAATCAGGGTCGGCTGTACTTGTCTCCTTGGGTTTTGTGAATGGGTGTTTGTAGCAGAGAGGGGATGGGTGCTGTGTTGTTCCTCGGATCGCTCACTGAAATGACCTCAAGTACTGGGAGCTGTTCCTTCAGCACTTTCGCCGGGTCTAGTCGGAGGAGCTGAACAGATGAGATGTCTCCAAGTAACGCTTCTGGTAAATAAGGTCCAAACTTCTGACTTTGGTGAGAGCTCCCTGGCCGTTTTTTCACAAGGGGACTTAGAGCAGAGGAGATATTTCTGATAGGGCGGAGCTTGGCTAAGCAAAGGAAAAACCTCAATGGCCAGCCCCTACCATTTATAGGCTTTGAACCTACAAGTGTTCCTTGACCTTGTGCTGAAATGCAATCATCTTACCTGACAGGTGATAGAAATAAGAAGGAATATACCACTGAAGGCCACATTCACAGTTGGGTTTGGTTATCTTCTGAGTTTTGAAAGGGAACTGTATTGGGAAATTATTTCAGAAATACATCTTCAAGGAAGGGAAGTTTCAAGACCAGCTTGTGATACCCCTCCCTGTTTCTGGGCAGGAGTTGCCTACGCTGTTCAGACTCAACAAATGTGGATGTATTCTTAAAGCTATCCATTGAAGAAACATCTGAACTTCCCTTTGGGACCCAATTTATTTTATTTGCATGCTTACCCATTAATTCAGTTATTTATTGAGTAGTTCTCAGAATAAAACTCATTTTAGTAAGGTTTAAAAACCCTAGGTTAGCAATTAGAAAACATTATTTTCTTACATGAAAATATGTATAATGCAATTCCATTGTTTTCAATTCAACAAAGACTGATAATCCTAAAAATGTGATCTTTTAGTCTATTTTTTTTTCTCTTGGTTGAATTATTGCAGCTTCTCTTACTCTCCTCTACAAACTGAGGATAACGTTATTGACTGTACCTAGCGAATACAAGTAAGTCACCCCATTGATTGTTTTCCAAGCATGGACACTGCAACTTTATCATCTGAACAGTGATCTCTGAGAACAGATCCAATCATATTTTGCTTCAGACTTAAGAAGTCATGTAACTATTCAGCAGTAACCAATTGCAAAGTATGTCCATTCACTTTCAAACAAATATTTATAAATAACTATCGAGTATATCTTAAAACTATAGCACACATATGGAAATGAAAATAGCCATATTGACATTTTCTATTCCAAATATTCTCACAGGCTAATTTTTACTGGATGATGTATATATAATTTCTTTGGGGGTATGTATGTTTTTAGTAAATAAATGTAATAACTCATGGGCACTTAAAGTATGGATGAACTGATCACTCCAAACACAGCAATTGCAACTATAAATTGTATGGTGTTATCTAAGGTGTTAACATATGCTTATAACACCAAAGAATAATATATGAAAATTAATGTCAAGGAAATAATTTACTCTATATAGTCTTGTTAACTGAATCTTTTAGATAATTGCTGTCATTCTCTCCCCCACCCCCAGGGAAATAAATGTTTTCAAAGTGTGTATGAATCTGATTGAAGCTTTGAAATAATAATAATAATAACCATCATGTTTAATATTCTTAAAGCATTTACTTGGTGCCAAGTACTGTGCTGATCACTTTGCATAAGACATGCAATTTAATTTTCAAAACGTGAATGTGAGAGATAGTCTTAATATCCCCATTTTACAAATCATTCAATAGATTATGAATCAGAGAGCGTGCGAGGTGTTCCCCAGTGTGCACAGCGCGTGAGTGTGGATGCTGGAATGCAACCCCGGGTCTTCTGACTCCGAGGTTCGTTCTCTCAGCTGCACTTCTACGTGACTTTATTTCCTTCTGCGTGGCAGTGAGTTCAGGTGAAAATCTGTTTTGTTCATCTTATATCTATGCTTGACCCTCTTCGTGTCAGTCACACAAAACCTTCCTCTGAACATTTTCAAAAATATTCACACTAAGATTCTTTATTATAATGATCTAGTACATCCAACTGTGGTGCAGTGTCAAGCTCCCGTTAGGATTGCAGAGGGTTCTGTTATTTTCCTTCTGCCTTACAAGGCCAGTTGCAAAGGCCTTCCAGTCACTAGTTCTGGGCAGAAGGGATTTGAGGTCAAACCTAGGACCGGGGATCCTGGGGAGGTCTAATAGCTCTATTTCTAGTGTTGCAGTCTGGTACATTTTGCTTTTTCTGTCAATTTTAAATGGCAGGAAGCCCTGACCTAATTGAAAAAGTGTACTGTTTCTTTTCAACAGAAATGTTTTTACTTGTCCTAACTAAATGTGAACCAAATGAGAAAAATATAGTAAGAGTGTTCTCATTAATTTAGTGTGGTTTTTATCATTTACAAAAAAATTGGAGCGAGTAAAAATTATAAAATATCAAACAAGCTTTAGCTGAAATCTAGAATAAAGCAGTCTTTTTCAGTGTATTTGCATGGCTCAGGTATATACACTGAAGATCTATTTTAAAGTTAACATATTGTGAAACATTATTGTCAGTTTGTAACAATAAACATGTAGGTTGTAATTAAACATGTTACATGCATTTGTATATGTAAACTTACATATGTATGTAGAAGATTTACACTCACTAAACTAGTCCTTTATTTTTCATTTTCCTGTGTAAAATGCAGACCATCTTGTTAATGAACTATGCTAGCATATCCAGAGAGCTAGCCCTTCTTTTGTATTTGGTATTGAAATAATAGCTTAGTTTGGAGAAAGGAAAGAACTGTGATGTAAGTAGTAGAGTAATTGTTGTACCTCAACCTAGACACATTTTTCATCCGGATGACTGAGACAAATTCCTTTGCCCAGGCTAAAAGGCTAGTTTAACATCTCAGTGTAGTGAGAGGTATGACAAGTATGGTAAAGCAAAATCAAATTTCTCCCAGAATATCTGAGTCATAAATGTTTGTCACTCTGAAGGGACTTAGAGGTTGTTTGCCCCAACCACTTTGACAGATCACACGTGTTATGTAATCTTTCCTGTGTTCTTTGCAGAAGTGGAACCAGAAGTTGAACCTGGGTTAGCATGGCGCAGTGAGCACTCATACATGGGTACATGTCTGAAGTCCCTGACACCTAACAGCTGTGTGACCATTGGCACGTTGCTGAACTTTTCTTAAGTTCACTTTCTCAAGTTTTAAAATGATTTCCTAAAAGCAAAATACAATACAATACAATACAATACAATACAATACAATACAATACAATACAATACAATACAAAAGAGGTAATGGTACCTCTGGTTGTGGCATAATAGGAAAAACATGGACCTCTTGCATAACACCTATGAGGTATCCAGTGAATGTCATTCCCTACTGTCTCTTTTATCTGAACACAGATTCATTATTTTTGAGCATTTTAGTGCTTTTCCAGCATATTCATGTAACTCATAATACTGATTATATTATGCACACTTCGCCTAAGACTTAACTGAACACCAGATTTTCAGTTAAATTGGACACTATGACAGGCCAGCTCCCATACTACCTTAAATCCTAGGCCTATATTTTTGTTTATAAGGTATTCAGAGAAAAAGAACACCTTTCCTTACATCTGCCTTAGCCATGGAATATTTTACATATATCCCAAACCAGGGTGATTTGAAAAGAGTATTCCTCAGTGTGGATCCAACCACAGCATGAGTTCAAACCACAGCTATTGCAGCCAGCTGTAGGCGCTCCCAGAGCTGTATTTTGCATCATTTCCTCATAAGATCTAAGAAGGACCCAACCAATACCCAGCAGGAATAAAATGTATTGGTGAGAGGCAGACTCTCTATAACAGTCAGATAAGTAGGATGCTATCTAATTTTCTTCCGTGGCACTTTTCCTGTATCAGCCACTCATGTGTCACCCAGATTCACCCATTTTCCTTCAAAGTCCTTTCAGATTTGTCAAACCCATCAACCCAAAAAGGGAAATGCAGATATGTTCCCAGTTAAAGGGAATGATAATATGCTGAGAATTGAAAGAAACTGTTAGTTTTAGAATATCAAATAAAATATCAATAATTTCCAAAACTTGGAAGAACAGTTTTGTACTCTACCATTGGCAACTTGAAGACTATAATGTAAGTTAGGAGGGAGATAAAAAATAACGCTGTTTGTCAAAATGTCACAATTCTTTGTAAGATACTTTGAAATGGTATATCCTATATGAGTTGACTGAGGAAGCATGCATTCTCTGTTTCTATGGGGAAATTAAGACATTGAGGATATACATGTGTTTCCTTTGGCAAACTAAGTGTGTGTGCATGTGCACATGGTTTTTCTGTGTGTACACATAGTCTCTGTGTAAACTCCTTTAAACCATTAAAATCCTTATTTACCACTGTTTTTGTTTGTTAAGGTGAACATAATAGATATTTAATCAGTATTGTTTATTAAGTGTTTAGCAAAAAGAATGAAAAATAAAGATCTGAGTTGGGGAATCAATTTAGAGAGATTACTTATTGGAAATAATTAAACAATAATAGGGATGTTGGTACCAAGAAATGGCACTTAGTTTCTGCAGAGTCTTCAGGCATGATGAGGATATTCCCTGTTTAGAATACTTGAGGATTTTAACGTGGCCTCAACATCCTGTTGGGCAGCTGCATTTCCATGTTTGTTTGAAATTGTAGAACACAAAAAGTAACACAAACATCAAAGGAGCATTTAAAAAATCATTCACCCTGCCCTAAATGGCTGTCGTATTTGTGAGAAGGATGTGAACAGGAAGGATTTACTGGAACAAAGATCAAGAATTAAGACATTAATGCCCCATCTGTTCAGTAGCTCCCAGTTCTGATGTGTGCACTAATTGTGCTTTGTGAAGTAAAATAGAAATGAGTTTGTGGATGTAAATGCATTTTTTAAAAATACATTTTATTGATTATGCTATTACAGTTGTCCCATTTTCTCCCTTCACTCCCCTCCACCCTGCATACTCTCTCCCACCCACATTCCCCCCCTTTAGTTCATGTCCATGTGTCATACATATAAGTTCTTTAGCTTCTACATTTCCCATACTATTCTTACTCTCCCCTGTCCATTTTCTGCCTACCATCTATGCTACTTATTCTCTGTACCTTTTTCCCCTCTCTGCTCCTCCCACTCCCCTGTTGCTAACCCTCCATGTGATCTCCATTTCTGTGGTTCTGTTCCTGTTCTATTTGTTTGCTTAGTTTGTCTTTGTTTTTTGTTTTATGTGTGGTTGTTAATGATTGTGAGTTTGCTGTCATTTTACTGTACATCTTTTTATCTTCTTTTTCTTAGATGAGTCCCTTTAACATTTCATATAATAAGGGCTTGGTGATGATGAACTCCTTTAACTTGACATTATCTGAGAAGTGCTTTATCTTCCCTTCCATTCTAAATGAAAGCTTTTCAGGATAGAGCAATCTTGGATGTAGGTCCTTGCCATTCATGACTTGGAATACTTCTTTCCAGCCCCTTCTTGCCTGTAAGGTCTATTTTGAGAAATCAGCTGACAGTCTGATGGGAACTCCTTTGTAGGTAACTCTCTTATGTTGTCTTGCTGCTTTTCAGATTCTCTCCTTATCTTTAATCTTGTCTAATGTAATTATGATGTGCCTTGGCATGTTGCTCCTTGGGTCTAACTTCTTTGGGACTCTCTGAGCTTCCTGGACTTCCTGGAAGTCTATTTCCTTTGCCAGAATGGGGAAATTCTCTTTTATTATTTGTTCAAATAACTTTTCTACTTGTTGCTCTTCCTCTTCTCCTTCTTGTACCCTTATAATTCAGATGTTGGAATGTTTCAAGATGTCCTGGAAGTTCCTAAGCCTCTCCTCATTTTTTTGAATTCTTGATTCTTCATTTTTTTCTGGTTGGATGTTTCTTTCTTCCTTCTGGTCCACATCATTGATTTGAGTCCCAGTTTCCTTCCCATCACTGTTGATTCCCTGCACATTTTCCTTTATTTCACTCAGTGTAGCCTTCATTTTTTCATCTAATTTGTTACCATATTCAACCAATTCTTTGAGCATCCTGATCACCAGTGCTTTGAACTGTGCATCTGATAGGTTGGCTATCTCTTCGTCACTTAGTTGTATTTTTTCTGGAGTTTTGATCTGTTCTTTCCATTGGGCCATTTTTTTTTTTGTCTTGATGCACCTGTTATGTAGTGAGGGGCAGAGCCTTAGGTGTTCACCAGGGTGTGGCAACCCAGTCACTGGGTTGTGACACTATATGTGCGGTAGGGGTCCAAGAGTGAACAATGGTGCTTGCTCTGCTCTCTGCCAGATTTCAGTCCCTTCCTCCACTTCCCCCAAGAAAACTGGGCCCTTCTGGTGCTGATTCCTAGGTGGGTGGGCTTGTGTACATTCTAGGACCCTGTGGGTCTCTCCAATGAACTCACCTGTGAGGCTGGGCATTTCTCCTGGCACCTCAGCCTCCACAGGTGTTTTCAATTGGTGGTTTAAGGCTTTATTTCTCCACACTGGGGCCCTGGGTTGCATGATCTGTCTCACTCCCCAGTTTCTCCTGGTTTATCTGCATGTGAATGTGGGACCCTTGTTCTGCCAGCCACCTTGCACACTGCGCCCTTCCACAATCTGCTGCCCCGAGTGCCCAGGTCCACCCCTCCTACTGGTCTGGATGAATGTGTCTACTTTAACTCCTTGGTTGTCAGACTTCCATACAGTTTGATTTTCTGTCAGTACTGTTGTTTTTTGTTTTTAAATTGTTGTTGTCCTTATTTTGGTTGTGCAAGGAGGCACAGTGTGTGTACCTACACCTCCATCTTGGCTGGAAGTCTGAATGCATTTTTATTATGATTGTTCTTAAGTATATTCAAACATAACTAATGTCCTCATGTTAAATAGAACTAATTCAACTGTTTTACTAAAATTTACAACTGAAACATCTTTCAATCTAACCCATTTCCAATTTTTAGTATAATAACATTCAAGATTTTCATTAGAGAAAATTTTACAGCTTCCATTTTAATTACATCTATAAGCTTGGTCAAAGGTAGAAAATCTTAAAGATGAATAATGATCACTATGAAGAATTTTATTTATGAAACTCTAAGCCCATACAAATCTTTGAAATGTAGACCCTCTCCCATGAGAACTCAAGGTTTGGCACAGAAAGAATTGCTCTAGCTTAGTAAAAAGATACAACATCAGAAACGATATAGTCCAAAACCAATTTAACATAAAGACTCAAGATGACACACAAAGATATATTTACTTGTCCTATACTTCAACCGCACAGAGAGATGATGGTGTATAATTGCCTTTGAAAGATGTGAAGTGTGATTCTGAAAGCATTTGAGTGGGCTTGCTTTTTGTCACTACTCACACTCAGTGTTAGAAGTTAAACATCAAGTGGACCATTTTTAAATTCCATTTAAGGAGATGAGAGAATGAACTCCAAAAAACCACTTCTTCCCCCTACAGAAGAGATTACTTCTTATTTATCACCCCTAATATACCAGGCACCATAGTAGTATTTTCCAGATAATCATTACAGTTGTAGTCTTACAACAATGCTCTTTCAGAGAGAGAATCTAGGTTCAAAATGAATAAGAGCTTTTCTCAGAGACACGGGGCTTATAAATCAGTTTTGATTTGAACCCATACATAGATTTTGTGGCTTCAAAAAACTTGTGGTCATAAGGCAGTGACTGTAAATCCTTCCCACAAAGCCTGGGAAAGGAACTGTCATAAGGGACTGATGAAAATATTTCCAATCCCAAATACTTGCACAATGAAATGTAGTTCCTATGAATTAAAATTTTTTAAATGTTTACTGTACAGAATTAGAGTAACATACTTAAGAAAGTAGGGTTGGAAGTTAGATGTTTTCTTTCTCTGGCAGTTATTTACTGTTTGAGCACCTAACCTTCCTGAACTTCAGGTTCATTATTTGTAATAGGGGATTAAGCATTTAAGTTTACATAGAATATTTAGGAGATAATGCTTGCAGAGTAGATAATGCATTAAAATATATTCATCAATTGATAACTGGTAATAATATAGCCTTTACAATGTAACAGCCTGTGAAAGCATGTAACTTTTTCTAGGACATTTTTTAGCTTTTCAAATTTTGAAATGAAGTTTTTTTGTACATGACAACCAGTGAAGTGTTGAGGCTTTACAGTTGAACTAGCTCAACCAAAATTTATCAAGTGCCAGATTGACCATTTGGTTTTTTTATATCATATAGCGATAGCTTGAAAGCTTTGGCCTTTGTGCAGAAAATGAATTTATTATTTCAGAGAAATTCAACTCAGCAGGTGGTAGGACATTAGACATAACATTTTTAAGGCTGAAGCTATGGCAAGACTCAACCATAACCCTGCAACAGGAGGCAAAAAATTCTGTCTCCGCCCAACATCTGCTCCACTCTTCTGCCAATAAGACAAAATATGTTTAGTGAAAACATAGGGCAGCCTAATTTTGAAATTAGACAAAATGGAATATAAAATAACTGGGATGAAATTAATGAATAAAGGAAAGTTACCTACTCTTGCCATGTCTTACTCTTTTCTGGCAATTGGAGTAGATATTGCTGAAGGAGGAAGAAATCCAAAAACTCCAGAAGAAAACGTTGAAAGACAAGCTGTTTATTATGGTTTCTGAAAATTCTGAAATTGAAAAGCAACTTTTATTGAACAAAGAAAGGATCAGGAAAACTTTTGGAGGTCCACTCTTACACCTCACTTTTCTTTTATCTGCCTGTGTGGGCATATTTTAGCAGGGAAGTTCACTCGACAATGAAGTAAATGAATCATCAGTGTTCTGAAATTCAAATTAAAAACAAATGTCAACTTACATTATACTGAAAGTCATACAAAATATTTTGTTTTATGATTCTTTAGTAGACCAATCTGAGTGTGCTTGTGTTTCTTCTAAACTGTTGGAGTGGAATAAAGCCAGAATTTAGAAACAATGTCGGAAAGCAGCTTAACTAGGCTACTGTTCTGTTCTTATCCTTCCATTTTAGCTCTGTGACCCATGTTGAAAGTCTGTAGTGCCTGTTTGGGTGACCTTGAGAGACTCCATACCTCTAGGAAAACTAGCTATTTCAGGAACTGAACTGTCCTAAGTTAGTCTGACAGCCATATGTTTAAATCATGATTTCAGTGCCTAAAGAAATTTTTGTCAGGCTCCTAAGCAAGTCAGCGAATTCAGAACTGCCCTGTGGCTTTGGAAGAATGTGTTTGGGGAAGGTCAGTCAAGGTTCAGAAAGCCTTTGTCAAAGGCTTGGGGAGGGCACAAATACAAGCCCTGTTCTTAGATGGAACAGCTTCTATTTTCCAGTTATATATATGCTTATGGGAGGCCCCATAAATTATGGGAAAAAATCCATTACAGAATGTGACCTCCTCACATTTCCTAAAATCAATGTATAACTTGGCTCTGAGCAATGTAGAAAAACAAAAGAAAATAAAAATAAAAATAGAAGGTGGGCTAACGCCTTTCTTGGGAAGAGCTTATGAGGCACCAAGAGGATGTTCGAAGAAAAAGAAACATTTTAGTACTAGATTTACTAGATTTGTTTCAGCTTTACTGTAGCTTCTGAACTACAGTGCATGGGTCAGGTAGGAGGAAGTATAAAATTTGAAATTATAGTCCTCAGTTTTTTCATCATTCTTCACTCTGAAATATCATTCTTATGCTAAAGTGCTAAAATCCCTTATGTTTTGAAGCACACTGGTTAAGACACAGAGAGCAGTATAGGCTCCAGAGCTCAGCACATCAAATATCATGGAAAAAGGAAAAAAAACTATGAAATCTAAAAAAAGTGACTCAGACAATATTAAGTAGTTTATTTGAAGAGCCTCAGTAGCCAGCCTCGGTTCAGATCATTATTTCTGCCTGGTTTCCACATCGAAATCTGAGCTCACGGTGTTCTCCTGCAGGGGGGCGCATCGTGCTCAAGCCTCTGGGCTCCTCTGCCCACCTGCAGGATTCACTTCTGTGTCTAGCGCTGCCCTGGTGCTTTCAGAATTTATTTCATACGAAATCTTTACAAATGTGGTGAATAACCTGCTCACATTATTTTTGGAACTGCTTAAGTCAATTCAAATGTCCCTCTGAAGGAGTAAATCTGAACAGAAACATTAAAAAAGTTCAGGGGTGAATCTAGGCATAGGATTCATTCTAGCAGATGTAAAAATATACATGAAGAAACTACAATAAAGAAACTCAGAAGTTCCGTCCCAGAAACACCTGCACAGATACAAAAACACCAAAGAACCCAGAAATGGATCCATGTGTATATGAGAAAGTTTATATGAAAATGTAGTATTCCAAATCATTGTGAAGCAATTTATTATTTAATATGTGGAACAGGATTATGAATCATACATTAAAAGAGAACAAAACAAACAAAAACCTTAAAATTAGATTTGAACCTCCAGCTGTAAATAAAAATGGATTACTGGTAAAGAAAGAAATCTTAAAAATATCCTATGTATCAACTACATTAATACTAAAAGACAACTCACAGGAAAACAATGCATTTATAAGGAGATTCTGCTAACAGAAACCTAAGAGCGGATATCCGCCTGTAATTGTGAGCAAGTGAATACTGAGAAAATGTAATGTCATGGTATCAGCTTGAAATTTTTTTAAAGAATTTAATGTTCTTATTTAATACTCATCTGAGTTGCTGGTAATGAAATTGATAGCGATCTGTTAGTATATGTCAAATGATGAATATATACAAAATTTCAATTCATAATTCTATTTCTAGGAATCCATTCTATAGGTACTTTAATGCAAGTAGGAAAAGGTGTATGTAGGTAGAGTTTTAATGTAGGATCATGTATCTGTAAAATGTCTATAAAATTAGAGGCATCTTAAATGTTCAAAAATTGAGGAATAACTGAACAAATTTTGGTATACTCTTGCCACATAATTATATGCAGTGTTTTTTCAAAATGAAATAAACCTTTAGTCATTGACACAAAAAGGTACTTGCAATGCGTTGCTGAATCAAAAAGCAAACATCTAAATAGTATGATCCTCTGGTAACCACCAAATATCTGTGAGTTTTTGTTTGTTTTTCTTGTTTGTTTTTGGTGACAGGGGAGGTAGTAAAGGGTGAAGGGTGCCAAATATATGGTGATGGATAAAGATTTGACTTTGGGTGGTGGGCCCACAGTACAAGATACAAATGCTGCATCATAGAAAGGTATATTTGAAACCTATATAATTTTATTAACCAATGTCACCCCAATAAATTTAATTTAAAAATAAAGTAAAATACATAGCATGATCCCTGTTTTGCAAATACATGTAAGATAAAATATAGATCTGAAATGGTACACATTTTAGATAACAACTGTCAACAGAGATCACACCTTTTTATTTTATCCTTTCCATATAGTATGATTTTTTCAGTGAGTATGCAACCTCTTCTGTAAAAATTTATAGAACAGTAACAAAAACAAAAAAAAAATTGATTTAGATTCCTAGATACAGAAGAAATGAATCGGTGACACCGGAGTTCACTTAAAATCCCAGAAGTCTGACTCTAGATTTGCAGAGACAGGTTTGTTATTATAATTATCACCCGGGAAGAGCTGGATTCTCAAAATTGCTGAGATTTCACTCACTTTTCTCAGAACTTGAGGAGGAAGTGGAGCATAGTGCTAGAAGCTGATACTCACTTTCCCATTTTCCTAATTATATAGTCTGCCAGGAGTAACACTTCCCTTCAGAAACAAGACACTCTCTTCAGAATCCCAGGCACTGTTCCAAATAGTGGGCTTACAGGTTTACGGTAAACTCAATAACAAATGATTGAAAAATAGAGGCTGTCAATCAACTGAACAGATGAGGTTGAGTATGAAAGACTCCCTGGTGCATTGTGCTATAAATACCAGACTGTTTTTTACAGTATTATTCAGTGTGGAGACTTGCAGACTTTCTTTCTTTCTTTCTTTCTTTTTTCTTTCTTTCTTTCTTTTTTTTTGGGGGGGGGTGGTTCAAGCAGAATTCATTTTATGCCTGCTAAAAACCCTAGGGAGCATGTTTTTAAGTGTGTTAGCATCACATTGATGGGAGTCAGAGTACTTCACCTGGTTCCCCAACTATAGACTTTGGAATTCTTCACCTATCATGTGGTTCTCATAGTCTTTTGTTAAGTGAACCATCTCTTATACTTTCTGTTGAAGAATGTTTCAGTTTTGCTTTGCGGTTTTGCACAGCGATTATATAAGCGAACAGCTCCAGGTCCCCGTCACACACAGTCTTCACTCTCATTTAGAACCTGGTGTTTGTCTGTGTGCGTCTTCCACTCCCCTGCACCCACACCACATAGCCTCACCTAGGAGATTTTTAAAACAAGGAGTAAATTTAAGTGTCTCAAATTTCTCTATTTTCACCTGTAAAAGAATTACCATTATATACTCACTGTTTATGGAGGCATTAAAAAAAAGTTTAACCTCTTAGTCAAGAGAAAAGTATAATTTGCTCCTTTTTACAAAGAAAAACAACAGTTCTTCCACAGATGAACATACATTGCAACCTGGGTGTCTGTTCTCCATGGCTTGAGAGCACAACTTTCTGTCTAAAGGATGAAAAGGTAGGCTCCATCTTTGATAAACCTATCTGCAGGATTTTATTGAAACACTTTTTAAGTTGAAAAACTCGGATCATGCATTTTCCTACTGAGTTGTGGTAGGTGAGGTCAGCATTCTTATTTCTCACCTACCTTAAATATTTGGCAGGAGAGCAGGTCAGTGAAGATGAGCTCGGTAGTCATGGGAAGTAGGGTGTGTATCGGTGTCTGGACAGGTTCTAAAGAGGAGGATTTCCCTTCTGCTCTTGGGACCAAGTGAGAGGAGAGGTTAGAGGCAGGGGCTGCATGGCCAGTTTGGGATAGCTGTAAAGATGGCATAGCTGAGGTTTGGTTCAGAACGAACTCGATGAGATAAATGTCCGAGTGGATGTGTAGCAGAGCCGTTTCAGGGAAGCATGGGTCATGTCCTAGCTCTGCTAATTGCCGAGCTGAGACAAGTTACCTGGCATTTTTTATCTCCTATTATTTACCTGAAAATTAGGAATAAGAGCCACTTTAATTTTTTTCTTATGAAACCTAAATTAGAGTGCTTGGCACAGTGCCTGGCACATGATAAATGCTCAATGAACATGTAAAAAAACATTTCTGCTCATAATAATATTATCATCAGTATTCTGAGGCCCAGTTTCTAATCATAGATTAAAATTAGTATTTCTTACATTGAGTTTCAAAATCCATAATAAAAGGGACATTTCACTGTAGGTACCATTACTTAAGACAATGATATTAAAACATTTTTATTTAAGGAATACCACTTGAGAATTTACAAAATAGCTACGAAAATGTCACACATCCAGTGTATGATTTAGGATTTCCCAGGTGAGTTCAGGTTCCCTAGAAGAAGTGAAGCCAGTACAGGAGAAGTCATTACAGGCTTTAGATAATCCCATCTCTGTGAGCAAAGGTGACGGCCGTAAAGGGTTAGAGAGATCCAGGTCAGGGGAACACTGATGTTGGCTCAGTCAGAATGCACAGTTACATCTCTGTGGCTTCACGATTCCATACGTAGGTAAAAATGTTCATGCTGCATTTTGTAAAATGTATATGTCCCTATCCCCTTCTCTGTTTCTTTTTGAATACTCAAAGCTATGTCCTTTATTGCAGTAATTAAATAAGAAAATTATTTTTCTATGTATCAGTCCCCATGTCCCTACTGTGTAAGGCAAAAGATCTTACTGAAAATTTTCAAAAACTTGACAGTTCATGTATTGGTACCTAGGCTTGTACTTGATTAAAAACTTTTCTCCCCTAATCTTGACCCTACAAATAAAGACATTTCATTTCAAACCATGACAGGCATATTTCCATCTCTAAAGTATTGGAGCCAGGCTGATTAGGGATATTCTGATTATTACCAATACCAATAATAGTGATTCACATGAGGGAATTTTCTCAGTGCAATTATGCTTTAACTTCTCCTGCTGAGTTTAATATTTCTAAGTGCTTCAGAGGATACCCAGTCCTCTAGTCTCATTGGAAAGCCTATCTAACTACTTCCTCTCTGCTGGTTTAGGGAGATAGCCCCAAGGGACTGTGGTAGGCCCCGAAGCTACTGAGGAGGCTGTGCTCAAGGAGCAGGCGGGTAGTGAATACTGGCTTTGGAGCTGGAAAACCTGGATTCCCTTCCTCACTGGGATTAGACTGTCGTAAGCTCCCTGAGATCCAGGAGCATGCAGAGCAAGCACAGGGGTTGACCAAGTCTTACAGAGGGTAGAATCTAGAAGAACAAAATAGACATCAGGGTGAAGCGGAGGAATTAGAAACACTTATATAGTAGGAGATGATTCACTGTTGTTTTCTAGCATCCCTGCCCACTTTAGGAGCAGAGACAGTGGGTGCTTTATTCTAGATTATTTTTTCAAGGATGTCTCTGAAGTAAACAGCCTTAAAAGATGGAGACGGCATCTCTCTTCAGACAAAGAGCAGGTTTTCTTACAGCTTTGGAAGGTAGAGATAGCGCTTCCCTCTGGAGTGAAGTAGGGGCAAGCTTCTCATAACATGGGATGTGGGCTCCCTAAGTTCAGGCTTCCTCTCTGATGCACCCCGCTGCATATGTAGGTGTCATCTCGCCTCCCAAACAAACATTGCCCTGTGGAAACTGGGGTGCACAGCACTGATTCAAATGATGCTTATGCTGCTTGCTATGCCTTGAATAACAGAGTCCTTTGTCTTTGACCCGGGAGTCTTATGTCTTCCAGCATCCATGAAACTGCAACAGAATAAAGTGTTAGTTTGCACGTAGGGTAAAGTATTAGGTGTTTCATAGATTTTGACAGAACATTGAGAAACAAAGAGATAAAGCATATAAAAGAACTCTAGAGGGGTAAAAGAGTACATAATAGCCTGTGATTCCCTTTCTTCATGTTTAATAAAGGTTTATTTAGCATTAATTCCTTTATTCACACATTGAGCCCCTTCTGTGTGGCAGGCATTATTCTAGGTACCAGGAATACAGAGCTGACTGTGGCTGACAACTTCCCTTCCAGCAGCATGCCTACTCCTGAGCAGAGACAAATATTCATAGGTGAATAACTACATTTCTGAATCTAAGGTGGTTATAAATGTTATGAAAGGAAGTGAAAAGGATGTTATGAGGGACAGCTTCTTTAATTGGAGTGGTCAGGAAAGGCCTTCCTAAAGTGATAACACATGGTTTGGGGTCCGCCGTGTAGAGTTTGGGGAAAGAACATTTTAGGATGCAGGGAGGAGGGCAAAGGGAGAGCGAATGAGTAGAGACACTGAGGCTTGAGCAAGAAAAATGAAAGCAGTGTTGCTGGAATGTGATGAGTGAGAGGAAACGCAGTACTGGATAAATTTAGCAATTCGGGCAGGAGCCAGACCACACTGGAAAGTACAGACTACAGTAGATGGGATAAATGCTGTCTCTTTTTCTTTATGAACTTAAATGGGCTCACTTGTCTCATTTTTAAAAAAGATGTAAAGTTTATTGATTCTGTGAGTACTCTGAAAATAAGAAATATGTATGCATTGTGGAATCAGGTGTGTGGATTTCTAGAAAAAAATGAGAAAAAATTTCTTAGAAACTTTTGGAGAATAGGAGTAGTTGTATTTGCAATTAACTACCCCTGTTACTACTAACACACTAACACTAAAAATACCAATGGAAGTATGAGAATGGAAGGAAAGAGATGAAGACAAGAAGGGAATCAAATTATGGAGAGATTCATGTCTCAAGAATTATGTTCAATACCTTACATACTTTTTCTAAACTTCAAACTTATTCTGCAAAATGTGTTGATGCTCCTTTCAGAGATGGAAACTCAGGCCCAGAAAGGGAGAGTTCTGTGCCTGAGGTTTTCCACCTTGCCCGTGCCTGAGCCAGGATTCGAACCTTGGAGCTATGTGGCTCCAGACCCAGGATTTTTGTAGAATATGCAGTCTGTATTCCAGTGCAGTATCTTTACATTGCAGATGTTTTTCTCTTTATAAAGCAGGCAGCTCTGTCATCAGTTGATAGAGAATTATAGTGTCCTAACAGAGATTGTTAAGTTCTGTCATGGGACCAAATGATTGGTGGCAGTCTGCATTGTTTGCAAAGCCTGGGTCTGTCCAGCAGCTGAAATACAGCCCATGCCATTTGTTCTTCCAATGGATGCCACAGCAGATGACAGATGTACAACGTCTATGCAAGAAGATGGGCAGCAGTGCCTAAGTCGATCATCTATCATGACAGCAAGGCTGACCCAAGTTTTACTCCACGTGCTTCTGGGTGTAGTCTTTTGAAAGAAAAGATAAGTTTCTGGGAAATGTCTCTAGAGAGAAGAGATTATTATCATCCTGGAAGAAATGCTTCATAAATGCACAAAGTCAAAGGGAAAGGAACACAAAAAAATGATCTGAACTAGAAGGGGCACATTTTAACCTACTAGAAAAATAGACTATCAGACCAGAAGGATCTGAAATTTAGTCCTTGGGTAATTGGTAACTAATGGCAGGCTATCCTGGTGGGGAGGGGGGGGCTGTCTAAAAGAGATTGTCTAGCCCAGTGTTTTCCAAGCTGTGTTACAAAGAATGCATGTTCCTAGAAATGCTAATGTTTTATGAAATTAATATTTTGTAGTTTGAAAAACCTCCAGCAGAATTTATTTATCCATACCATTTTTTCTTAGTAACAGAACCTTATTTAGTTTTATTTGGGCAAGGAAGATAACCACATTAACATGTATATTATCACCAGGAAATAAATAAATATATATATTTCCCAGCCTGCATTTCATTGAGAAAGCCAAGGGCATGTAAGTCAAATGTCTGACTGTGGAGTGGCCCAGAGCAGATCTAACAGTGTGCAAACCTCTGTACCAGTAACTTCTTGGGCTGACTAGTAAAAGAGCACTAATATTTATTAGGGAATGACATCAATTCCGTGAACCTAACCAACATTCGTTCAGGATAAAGGAAAGCTGACTCCTATACCAATAGAAAGCCCACATTTGAGGAAACTGATTTGATGAGTTAAAATTGAAAATGAAATAATCCCCATTCCCCATTTTTTTCAAAGCACAAAAACTACAACCATCTTCAGATTGCACCCTGCTGAAGATGGCTGTGGTTTGACTGCCCCTGTGCAGACCCCTCACCCGGCCAGGGGACGAGCACAGAGCCCACTCATGTCTTTATAGTGGTATTCAAGGAGACTTCCGTTCTCCCAGGGTGCACCGTTCCATTCCTGGCAGCAAGAAGATGCTGTGGCCTTCAGTGCTGTGCCCACACGGAGCATTGTGACCAAAGCTGGCGTCATGTTCACTGAATGTAGTACCATTTACACCAAAGAACCAATGGCTACGGCATCGATGACAGCATGCATAGTCTCTATTTCAGAAGAAGTCATCATTTCCTTGGGAAATAGTGGCACCTGTTGGCTCCCCTCTCATCTCTAACATTAAAACAAAAGTGTCTAATCAGCCTCATGGGTTCTCATACCAAGTTCCTACCACACCAAATTCTGAGGAGATCTGAGCTTTTCATGGATCCCACCTCTGAAGTGTAGAGTGTTTACTTTACAGCCTTTTTGAAAGAGCTGTGAAATGTTTCTGAATGAGATTTCTAGTTCAGGAGTTAACATTTTTATCAAAGGCTTCCACTTGAAGAGATAAACTATAGTCTTTATTATAATGGTGATTTTTGCTATCGATTGTATCTCGACCACAACACTCTTCACCTCCACCCCACCAAGGAGGTTTCTGGGAGAAATCAGGCAGTGTATGGAGAATTAGAACTCAGGCTATCCCTTGCTGCTTTTGCCCACCACCTTTATTTCCTTCACAAACAATCCTGCCTGATTAAAAAAAAAAAAAAAAGCCTCAAAATTCCCTCTGTTTAGAAACTAAATGTCTAAATGTGACATAATCAAATAACTAGGTAGCACACTTTATGTAATTACTTCTTTTTAGAGAACAGAAATGTGGAAACAAATCATCTCAAATAATAAAAAAAAGGCCTTTACATTTAGTTGAGAATCTACCAGTTAAAAGATTAAAGAATCTTCTTTAGTTTTTTAGAAATACTTAGTAACCCAGTTTCATAAGGTCTTGTTATATCACAGCAGGGATCACGTCTGGAAGCTCTTGAATATAAAATTTTAGCTTTAGGGAAGAAGAAGAGCCTGTGTACTGAGGAAAGTGTTCTCTTTTTGGGAATTTCACCTTTAGTAATTAAATTAATCAAATAGCTATTTTTCACTTTCCTTCCATAAAATACATATTTAGAGACCATTCAAATATAAATTGCTCTCAGAATCAGGCTAATTAGTTCTCTGGTAATTCAAGAGCTAACTTCTTGATGAAGATAATGATAAGCTCTCAAGGATCTATAAGGAAATTCAGTTTTTAAGAGCAGTTTCATTCCTATTTTTTTCAAGTTGTAAACAAGAAGAAACACTTTAGAGTGGAAGCATGAGAAGGGTTCCTTAAAGGGATAGTAATGCTGAGATTCATCATCTCTAACCCACAGGGTAATGGGGGGAGACCTTCAAATTATGACCTCATAAAGAGAGTAAGAATCACAAACTCTCAGATAATAGGATGACACTGTGCATTCCGCTTAGCTCCACAGTTACGGTTTTACCAAAGTGTAAAGGCTTTATAATTGATCGTGTTCCATTATCCCATGCGGAAGAGAAAGACCATTTTTCCACCTCTGTACTGCAACAGAAGTGTTTAAAAATTTATGGATCAGAGAAGTAAAATTGCCCTTAGAATCCATGAGCTTGGCAGTCTCCATTGGTTGCCCCATCTTTCTAAATCTTGGCTGCAGAACGGCTGTTTGTTTGGATGGTCATAGTCACGTGCCTCATAAAAGCAAAAACAGGGGGAGAATTGGGACAGGTCCCATATGCTGGGCAGTCATTGGTTAGGTGTGAACATGTGACCCAATCATGACCAAACAAAAGAACAGGCAGGAAGATCTGCCGATCACCAATACAAGAGATGCATGAGGAGAAACTTCCTTCTTTTTTGCTGGACATGGCCATATAGCAATATAGTACCAGAAAACTGCTGCAAACATTTTGGCCACTTAAATTTAAGCTGAGTATTCAATATGTCACTCATTAGTCCCAAAAATATTGAGAGATTACCACATTTATCCCAGTGTTTTAGGGGCAGGATTTACAGGTGGAAAGCAGAAACAAAGATCCCACCCATATGTACCTAGACACTAGGAGTCATATTACCATGTGAGGTCTGTGATTGTTTGTTCTGAAGCAATTAATTCATTTGAACATCATTTTCACTTATGTTCTTTTTTAGACATCCCAGTGGCCTTGTTAAAACAGGGGAGGAAATCTGAGAAGGAAATGGTAACATTCAACCGAATAATAAATACATCCACTAAAGCCTCTTCTTTATGGCAAACGTACTCTACTTCCTAATTTCTAGCATCTTCAGTCTAGAAGGTATTTTATATTACATTATTATCACCAAGTTTATGAATAGAGTTGATTTGCTTGAAAAATTTTCCAAGTACCTTCACAAGTATGATCTCACTGGTCAGAGCTCAAGGTGGTCCGAGAGTACACCGCCTCCTCAGATGATAAATACTGTGTTCCCTCACTTCCAGCTCCTAGTGCCTTGGATTTCAAAGGCCAGCACCATTCTGAATAAAAAACTAAAGGCCAACAAGCCCTTATAAGTTGCAGTAGAGGCTCTCAGTGGGAACGTTATTTTTAAAGTGCTTAAATCGAAACAACAAAGAAGGTGGTAAACACAGTATATTGACACATTTCTTCCAAGATCAGTTTTATAAACAGTGAAGTTTCTATTAGCTTTAATGTATTCTTGATTTTGTAGTATATCTGTCATAAATATAGAATGTTAAAACCACAAAGAAAAAATATTAAAATTCTTAAGCATATTTGCAATCTCATTAAGGATCTATGTTTTGTTTCCTTTTGTTTTATCAAGTTGCAATACTTTTTGCAGTTGGAATTTGACAAATGACCAATAATAAATTATCCTGATTTCACTCTTACTGAATAATATGAATTTATTTTATTTACACAGGTATAGTAGTTTTGCAGAATATCTGCATATATGAAAAGTCGAATTCAACCTAAAACATATTTGTTGAATGGTTAAACTCTCTCAAGGCCAATGCTATTACACATAAGAAACATAAAATGAGAACTAAACCTTCGGTAGGAAATTCATTTTGGTAACAAAAAATAACAATTTAATAAACAATTAATTAATATCTTCATTATTAAGGGGTAGAGAAAATTTAGAAGAAAATCTGACTGCCTCCAATTAAGGAAGTACCAGGGATGGCTTTGGGGGAAGATGGCAAAAACTGAGGTTTTGAGACTGACTAGAAAAAAAAATAAAAGACTCGAAAGATATAAAAGCATGGAAAAACCATAGAATGTGATGAAAATATTCATTACTGCCTCAGCACAAAATGTGTGTGTGTGCACACTTATATGTGTGTGTGAATGAGTGGGGATTGTTTGTAAAGGTTAGAGTGAAGAGGGATATGGGGACCAGATAATGAGGCAGTTAGAATTTTATCCTATGAAAAAAAGAAATGGTAGAGTGTAAAAAAAATTGTCATGGAGAAATATTAAAGCGAACCGTGGTTAGTAATTGAATAGTACACAGGAATAAAATGCATGTTAACAATAAAAATGTACATATAAATTGTCATTATATACTGAATATGTTGCCTATGAAACTGTATCTCATCTAGTGGACCATTCAGACTGAGTCACCGTCTGTAGAGCAGGACCCCACCCAGTGCGCAATCACTCATGCTATTGCAGAGGGCAGGCGGCTGGGCGGAGAAGGAGGGAGGTGATCGTCTGGTGTGCGGAGACTTGGGATGCCATCGTAAATTTTTTGTCACCATGTGCCCAGTGCCTTGCAAAATACCGTCTCCCCTTATCCTACATACCCTTCTGAAGGGGCAGCCTGTGAGGTGTGAAGGTGTATGTGCATGTATGTACCCCTTTCCCATCCCTAGTTCATTCTCTACACCATTCAAAAGCTCACAGCAGGTCATGCCACTCTTGTAACTTAAAACCTTCAGTGACTTCCTACTGTGCTTAGAAGAAAACCTGAGTCCCTTCATCCAATGAACAGGATCTTGTAAGATCTACAGCCTGCCTCCTTCTCCAGTCTCATTTCAGACACTCACATTGTTAGTCACTCACCGATTTCCAACCATGTTGGCCTTTGGTCAGTTTCTAGAATACTCTGCACTCTTCTCTGAATATGGGCCTTTGAACTTACTGATTCTTCTGTATAAGATGTCCTTTCTATTAGCAGAGTGGCTCCTTTATGTATTTCATGTTAAAGATTAAATGCCACTAAGCCCAGAAAGGTAAATTCCATGTGGTTCAAAGGACTGTTACATTATGCTGCTCCCCTGGTGATGTTAACTGTTCGAAGCAAGATAGAAACAGTTGGCACAATGGGATGCCCACAGGTTTTGGTCTGAAAACTGTAGTTAAAATTCTAGTTGTAAAATTTACAAGCCATGAATGTTTGGATAAGTTCCTTAAAAATCTTTCAGCTTTATTCATTTTATTATGCATTTACAGATTCATTCCTTCTTTTGGGCACTGGTCTAGACACTGAGGATTAAGCAGTGACCAAGGAAATAACCTTTGCCATTTGTGAGGCTTCCATTAATTATGGGGCACAGACATTATAGATGTATGTTACAGCATCAAGGAGTGCTGACTTGGGTGGGGCCTCCTTTCCACAGTTTCATCAAGAAAAATCTTCGGAAATGGCATTTTATTTAATGGTAAAGTGATGACAGACAGCATGTCTGTACCAAATCAGAAGCATTACTGGAGTACTTCTGAATCAGAGTTTATAGATACTGAAACCATTTTACTGGGCTGCTGTCCTGGGAATTAAGTGAAATATAAAGTATGCAACATAGTGCCTGAAACCTAATCAGTATTCAATAAATGCTAGTTTCTTTTCCTACTGTTTCCATCTCCCATTGTACTCCCTGAGATTAAGGAGGGCTGGGAAAGAGATAAAAAGTGCATCGATGTTGGCCAGCTCTGTTATTTCTTGCAAACTCATATTCTTTCACACTCTGTATGCATCCCAATGTGGCAAATTATAAGTCTCACTAAAATACAATATACCAAGGGAAAAAGTTATTTCTTTTCAAATTCTTGACCCCATCTAATAGCATCTTTGTTGGTACTTCTACACTTTGAATTTCCCAGTACATGTAATTTGAAAAAAGGGATAGGGGAATTTAATTCAAACCAATGTTAGTCTGAGTCTGTGATCCATTATTTGCTAGCTGTGTGGCCTTTGTTTAAATCACTTTGTCTTTTTGACACTTAATTTTCTCATCTTTCAGATGACAATAGAATTTTAATCATTAAATTAACATTTACTGTGTATACAATGTCATAATCACTATGTTAAGCATGTGACATGTATTAATATATATTCTTCACAGTTACCTCCTAGTACATTTGTATTACCATTATTCTCATTTTACAGATGAGAAATCTGAAGTACAGACAAGTTACTGGCCCAAAGTTACATCACTGGTGAGTGTTGGAAACAGTATTTGAAACTTGTTTGCATATGATCAAAATATTAAAACTTGTTGTTATAAGCTATCGAGATTTTGTGGTCCATTACCACACACAATAGTTGTGTTGTTAGAGCTGTTACATACTCATGTACTGTGACACTAATTCGGGAGCTATTGTATAAGTATTTCTGAAATGCATTTCATTTAACATATTTAATGCAATAAATACTATGTATAGGCAATGTTGGAAGACCTTTATAACTGTTCATTTAATTTTTGCATCAAAACTATAAGTACCACTGTACTATGGTGCTTATGCATTGTGGTGCCATGAGGTAGCATTTATATTCAACAGCTAAGGGAACTGAGGCACAGAGAGGATTATCAACCTGACCAAGGTTACATAGTTGTTATGTGACAGACCAGGCTTTTGAACTAAGGAACTTGAGCATGTATTCTTGAGACAATGCTATGATGTCTTTTATGTAGTTGATACCATGTACCATAAATCTTGGATTAATTCCTTGCCAAATTCATGTGCTTGGCTAATTCCTGGAAGGTGTAAATGTGGTTTTCTTCAGTAGAGAAGGACATCAGACAAAGTGCCCATCTGTGGAGGACAGCCATGATCTATGTAGGCTTACTCTCTATTATGTTTTTCCTTAAGAAGGGCATTATTCACCATTTCTCTTATACTTCAACCACTATCTCTACTATGTCTTTTTGTCATAACGTAAACACAGTTCTCCACTCCTGTTCTTGGGAAACATACCTGGTTGTTCCCTTCATGGGCAGCTGTGCATGCAGATCTGAGATCAGAAATGGGAATTTTATTGCCCGGAGTCAGTGGTAATCTCTGAAGAATGATTCCAATCTTGTGACTCCATATTCCACACTATATCTGGCGGGGTGGGGAGAGACAACAAAAATGTCTTTGCAATATGGACACTGGTTATTATGAAGCAGTGAGCTGAAACTACTGTGGATTTAAAGACAAGTGAATGAAAAAAAGGAAGGTTGCAAGGTGCATATGGTAAAGAACGCCCTACACATACCCCACTGCATGCTATGCAGGTGCTCAAAAATATTTGTTCAAGGAGTCAGTGAGTCAGGGTTGTAATTTACATGATGGCTAGAAAGAAAAACTATCAGTATCAATGGATAGTACTTTTCCTGGGCTGGCAAAATTTTGCCCTAATGTCCTGGTGCCTGCAGACTATGAGTACTCTCCACTCCTACAGACATAAGTACATGAAAATTCAAGATTCAGGGGCTTCAGAACACAGGCCTTCTTTAAAGTTTAATTTTAAAAACAATTTCAATGGCATTTAATTTTATGAGTATTTTTTCATTTTAAGTAAACAATATTTATATCATTTATTTTTTCCCAAGAGAGCTATCAAGTGGGGAGGAAAGCAGGAGTAAAGTCAGGAATGGAACCCAAATCAAGAACATACACTTTCTAATTTATGGTCACCTGAGAAAAGTTTTTCCAACCTTTTTCCAATTCTTTATGTCACCACAGACTTAAAGGATATAAAGAAGTTCCTAGTTTTTGGTCTATTTTCTGCTTTAGGTAGGTTTCAGTTAATTTTTGAAATTAACTCTATTTTTATTTCTTTTGTACCCTTTAAAAGCTAAGGAAAAAATTTTCTCTTTTGTTAACTGGGAAAATATTTTGAAAGCAATATTCTCTAAGCTAAAATATACATCAAAAACTGAAATTTTGAAAGATTTTTAGGAACTGATGCCTAAATGAATGATAAAATATTTAGTTTAAATTTAATATAGCATACTTAATGTTTAAACAGTTGTCTAAATGTGGAATTATAGTAGTATAAGAATTTAGACAAGTATTCTTGGTTATTGCTTTCAAATCCCTGATTATATATAGTTTACTAAAATAAATCTTAAGTTGTATGTAGCTATATTCATCTATTATTAACTTTTTCTAGTATTAATAGCGTTCATTCAACATATTTGTATATATTCCTATTATATGTAAGATGGTGTTCAAGGAGCTGGTTATGAAGAGTAAAAAAACAGCCAAAAATCTCTGCCAATGTAGAACGTTCATCCTAGTGGAAGGGGGGCAAATTAACAATATAAAAATTATATGCTTTGTTTTAAGGGGTTAAGTGCTAGAGAAAAAACTGAAGTAAGGAAGAGGGGTAGGAAGCACATATATAGAGGTGACATTTTCAATAGAGTGACCACAGGAGACCTTGCTGAGCAAGTGTTTGAGCAACATTGGAAAGTAGTTGGAGGAAGTGTTCCAGACAGAAGGGACAGCAGGGGCAGAGTTCCAGGGCATGATGCCTCATGTGTGCAAAGATGCCAGGCTGGCTTGTGGGAAATAAGTAACTTGAAACATAACTTTAAAGGTATATACAAATAAAAAAATTTTATCTTAAAATTCTCACACAGTGCATACATATAAAATCAATAAGGCATATGCTTATCACCAAATTTTAAATCTGAATGTGATGGGAATAGAGAACAGTTACTTTCTCATTACAACCACTAATTAAGAAGCAGAGCTGGAATTAAGCCACAGAGCCTGTGTTCGAGATCATAGGACCAACAAGTTTCTTTGCTTCAACTCTTCTCTCTCTCCATCTGTACTACAAAAAATAATGTGTCTTCATATTAAACTACATAGAAACCAGCCACAGAAATCATATTTGATCCTGTATTTCTTCTTGACACTGCTCCAAAGATAGCATCCCTGCTTGAAAAATAAAGCAGACCATTAAGACACTATCCATATGCTACAAACAAGAAAAACCCCCTTCGTCTGAGTTGCCCAGATAACAGCCAGTTCATTGCCTCGGTGGTTTTCTTCACTCACCGTGAAACTGAACAAAGCTAGATCTTTGTGTCTTCTCTCCGCTTCTTCTCCTTATAATGACAGTATAAACAATGAACCACCTTGTATAAGCCAAGTTACCAAACACTCCTAAAATGATCACCAGATCGCCTGCTCCATTTAGACCAAAGCTCAAGCCTCCTGGCAACCCCTCAGTGGAACCCCTTTCTGCTGACTCTGGACTGCCCACCCCTCCAACTTTTCTCATTCCCTTCCAGCTTGGATTTCAGTCAGGCGTCTAAACCAATTACCTGCAAGTTCATTCATGGTGAAATGATGAAGAAGAGCTTCAGGTAATGTCTCTCATAAGGACTTACATTTTAACAAGAGGTCCAGAGCTCAAGGTAGTAAGATCCAAAATTCTTTGGTTATTAAAGAACAGCTTGGAAAAATGTTTGCAGGGTAGAAACTGTTTCTTAGTCAGATGTGAAGCAGGCTGCTTACCCAGCTGGCTGTTATTTTCTGTCACCTGGGCATACTCTAAAATAAGCCTGGTCCTCGGATAAAAGGAACAAAACTTATTAACTCCATCCCATGCCTTTCCATATGCCTCACATCCCAGACACCTGTAACCATGTGTCTTCACCTCCCAGGAAGACACAGACACACAGTATACTTATATATAAATAGGTATTTGAATCTATCGTACGATACAATAGAGGGAAAACATTCAAAACTAGATATTTGCAAATGATATATCCAATAAGGGGTTAATATACAAAATATATAAAGAATTCAATAGAACTAAATATCAAAGAATGATCTTATTAAAAAACAGGCAGAGGAACTCAAAAGACATTTCTTCAAAAACATTCAGATGGCAAAAGACACATGAAAAGATGCTCAACATCATTAACCATCAGGAAAATGCAAGTCAAAACCTATTAGGATATTAACTACCCACCCAAAAAAGGGACAAGAGTGGGTGAGGATATGGAGAAAAGTTAACCCTTACACACCCCTGGTAGAAACGTAAGTTGCTCCAACCATTATGGAAAACAATATGGAGGTTCCTCAAAAAATTAAAAATAGAATTACCTTTTGATCCAGCAATTCCACTTCCAGCATATATTCAAATAAATTAAAATCAGGACCTAAAGACGTACCAGTAACCCCATGTTCATTGTGGCACTGTTCACTACAGCAAGATATGGAAACAACCTAAATGCGCATCAGTGAGAAATGGGTGAAAATGTGGTATATACACACAATGAACTCTTATTCAACCTTCAACAAAAAAAAAGAAATCCTGTCATTTCACACAACATGGGTGTACCTGGGTGACATTATGCTAAATGAAGTAAGCCAGCAAAAGGACAAATACTGCATGATCTCACTTACATCTGTGTGGAATCTAAAATAGTCAAACACATGGAAGCAGAGAATGGTGTTGGCCCCTAACAGGAGGAAGAGAGAAAAAGAAAGGCTCCGGTCACAGTGTACAGGTTTAGCAATGCAAAATAAGTAAGTGCTGGAGGCCTACCGCGCAACGTGGGGCCTGCCGTTCACAATACGCTGAGGTGTCCCTGCAAGGGCAGGTCTTGTGTTCAGTGATCTTAGCACAAAAGGAAACATGCAAAAAAAATAGAGGTGTGGCGAAGGGAAACTTTTGGAAGTAATGGATAAGTTTACGGCACTGATAGTGATGATGGTTTCATGGGTGGGTACTGATCTTCAAACACATCAGCTTGTGTAAATTAAACATTTACAGGTTTGTGTGTGTTAATCACACCTCAATGAAGTTAAAGTTGTTATCATTTAAAATTTAAAATTCACAGTTGTGGAACATGATTTGTTTAAATATGTTGTATTATCCACATTACTGTTTTGCTTTTGCTCTCAATTGAGAACAACATGTGTGCATTGAATAGGAACATTTCTTTAAAGTATAAACACTTCAAAAGGAAAATAACCTTACCATCAAACAGTTTCTCTCCATCTTCTACGGCAACAGCTAGAGAGACACGTAGTTGCTACAGGCATGAAGCAGGTGTGTGCTACTATATGTGGACTTGTCCCCAGAAGGGTAATTCAGAGGCCGCTCAGCCTGGTGGACATGGCACACACATGTCTGTTTCTTTGGGCTGTTTCAGCATGTAACTGTTTGGCAGTCTGAGCACATAGTTTCTTTCTACAGGAGGTTTTCTGCTGAAGGTTATGCTGCGCTTCCCACTAAAGCATAAATCCGTTGGCTCTTTGTTAAGCATCCTGTACAATCAAATCAAAGCAGTTGTCAATGGATAAGGTTCGCTAGAAAATGTAAACTGGCTTCCCCACCCCAAGTGAAATGGATTAAGCTACACGGGAGGTTTTGCACACCCTCTCTACACACAACATCTCTCTTTGTAGGGGAAATTTTTACTGCAACATTTCTTGTTGCACCTGCCAACTTTCTCTTCTCCTGAAAACACAAATTCCCATTCCACACTGAAGAATGAGTAATGCCTCTAAGTGCCCAGAAGATGTTTATAATAATTGATATTTCATCCTCCAGTGCCAGGGCTGCACGAATGGAGTGCTTTATGTGGAATGCGCTCTGGTCCCTTTGGTATCCTGCCCAGATTCCGTATGCCCACAGTCAGCGCAGCACTAATGCAATCCAAGCACAGAGAGACAACGTCTCAGAAAACAGAGGAGCGCCAGAGGCTTGCATAATGTATCAGAGATATCAAAGCTTCCTTTGGGGAGGTAAAAATATGATACAGAAAATACCTGGTGGGAAAAATCACCTTGGTTTTTCTAAGGAGTGAGATGTGTATTAACAGGGATAACAGGGCATGAATTTAGACTCCAAAGCTTCTCACACCTCCAGACTTCCTTTGCTGAAGTCAAGTATTGTTATTTATCTTGCGAACTGTTTCTGCTCTTTGCCCAAGCTGTGTCCACCTCTGTATCTTGCATGGGGATAGTGTGTGTCACTAATGTTTTAATAAAGTGCTTCATATGCACTTTCTGTGAATCTCATTTATTATTTTATAAATATACTTTTGTTAATTTGAATAATTTTATCAATTATTTAAACTTATCTTGGATATTCTTGACTGCAAAATATAAATTGTAAGCATTTTAGAAGAGAAACTAGTATCTACATCTGGGTAACTCTAAAAAATGCACATTTGGTGCTCCATGAACTATTGTGCATTACTGATTGGTTGAAAAATTGTTAGCATTTTTCCACTCCCTATGCTTTTTCACCTTACTGCCTCTTCCCATCCCCACATGTTCACCATGTAATATTTTTGCTAAATCAGGGAAAGAATAACCCACAGAAGCCTTACCCCAAAATGCCGTCAATTGAAAGTCAAAGTGCCCATTTCTCATCCCTCGTAGTTACTGCCAGTTGCCATCCCTGGAGAGTCAGAAAGCGCCCATTGCAAACGGAGAGGACAAACACAGGAGCGACAACAGACATGACCTGGTGGATTTGAGTGTGTGTGCCCCAGTGGAACATGCATATGTTCTCATCACACCACCACTGGGACTCTTCCAAGCTTCCCAAGTTCAAGGGCTTACATCTTCACCGGGACCCAGTTTTCAAATGGAGCCTCTTAAAAATAAAGTCATGGGGGCATATGGATGATTTAACTTTAAAAACCAGTCAAAGACTAACAATGAAATATCTGGAAAATGTAATCCCACTTATAGTGACATCAGAAAATAAAGTAAAATAGTTAGGAATGAATTCAACCAAAAAAAATGAAAGATTTGTTCACTGAAAACTCTGAGACTTTGGCAAAATTAAAGAAGACACTCATGGAAGGATAACCCATGATCATAGATTAGAATAATTAATGTGGTAAAAGTGTCCATAATACACTAAACCATCCATAGACTCAATAAAACCCTTTTAAAGTTCCAACTGCATTTTTCACAGAAAGAGCAGAAAAACAATTCAAAAAGTCATATGGAACTACAGAAGTCCCCTAGGAGCCAAAGCAACCCTAAGAAACAACAGCAAAGTTGGAGGCATTACACTCTCTAATTTCAAACTTTATTACAAAGTTACAGTAATCAGAACAACATAAAAATACACACATAGACCAACGCAGCAGAATAGAGAGCCCTGAAACAAACTTATATACAGTCAACTAACATTTGACAAGAGAGCCAAAAAATGTAATGTGGAAAGGAGAGTCTCTTTATAAATAATATTGGGAAAACTAGATGAAAACATGTAAGAGAGTGAAATTAGACCCCTGCCTTACACCACTCACAAAAATTAACTTGAAATGGATTAAAGACTTGAATGTAAGACCTGAAATTGTGCATCTCCTAGAAGGAAACTGGAAAGAGTTCCTTGGTATTAGTCTCGGCAGTGACTTTCTGAATCTGGCACAAAAAGCACAAGCAACAAAAACAAAAAGAAGTGAGTGAGCCTACATCAAATTAAAAAGCTTCTGCACAACAAAAGAAACAATTCAATATAATGAAAAGGCAACCGACAGTATGGGAGAAAACATTTGCAAGCTGTCTGTCAGATAATTGGACGATATCCAAAGTATATAAGGAACACATACATCTCAAAAGCAAAATAACAAATAAATTAAAAGTGGGCAGAGGACCTGAGTACACGTTTTTCTGAAGAAGTCATACCTGTGGCCAAAAGGTGTATTAAAAGGTGTGCAACACCACTAATAACCAGACATGGAAATCGAAACCATATGAGATGTTACCTTACATCTGGCAGAATGACAATTATCAAAAAGTTAAGAAACAAGTGTTGGGAAGGGTGTGGAGAAAGGGCATACACTTTTGCTAGAATGTAAATTCAGACAGTCACTATGGAGGTTCTTCAAAAACTTAAAAATAAAATTTCTATATGATCTAACCATCTTACTTCTGGATATATGTCCAAAGGAAATGACATCAGTGTCTCAAGGAGCCATCTCCCCTCGCCCCCGTTCACTGTGGCATTATTCACACCACCACAGATACAAAAATAGCCTAAGTGACCATCTACAGATGGTGGATGGAAAACAGTTTGTTACTTCCACTCTTTCTCTATCACCTGCATGGTTCAAGTTCTCCCCAGTGATAGGAATTCTTCTGCATTCCCATCTTATCCTTCTGATGAGCTAAAAAGGCAGCTGTCAGTCACATGGCAAGTCCTTGCTGAGGCCCCTTGCCCTTTGTAGTGAGGAGTGCAGCTCAGCAGGGGATGGTAGCAGTGTAAGATAGGGTATCTGTGCAAATTACTTCTAAGTAGAGCATTCAATTTGGAAAGGATGCAGCATGTGTTTCAGATGTTTTCTGCAGAAATAAATGCTACTGCCTTATCGTCATGGCAACCATTTTGACATTCCGATGTGAACTCTGGTCTGCCTAAGGCATTCCATGGAGATTTGTGCTATCTGCGAAAGGGTGTGCTGTGTGCCTATCTTCCTGCTACTGGTAGTTTAGGGCCATTTAATGTGTCTTCAGCTGCTACCATCAACTTCTGAATGCTGGTCAATTAAGAGGCAGCCAAACAAAAGAAAAAATGCCCACAATAGAAAGCTGTTAGTCAATGTTTTTATTTGCTACCGAGAGCACGTTGTATATGTTGGGGTAATAGCAGGTTCTATAATTGCAAAGCATCAAAATTCCAAATTTCACCCCACATTAAGTGATCTTAAGAGCTCCACTATGTTCTTTCACCTTCCAAGCCATCATTCAGTACACTAGCATCCTTCCATTTTGTGAAACTACTCTCCTCTCTGGCCTTGAAGTCCTCTCATTCAACCCCTAGATGAGGAAAAAGCACAGAGGAACTCTTGGTGGAAGTATTTTTCGGAGCAAGTGTGGAAGGGGAGCTTCTGCTCACACTCCAAGTTCGAGGAGTTCCAACCCAGCCATATGGCCCCACAGAGCTAATGGAGCAGCTGGGAAATAAAGTACAGCTGTGAGTACAGGAAACAGAAGAAGCAGATCTGGTAAATGGCTTAGTAGCCTCTGCCACAATCTTAAAATTTAGGGATAAAATGGTAAATTTTACATAATGCATATTTTAATACAACAAGACCAACAAAATATTAGGGGAATGGGATCTTCAGAAACAGCAAATTTCTGATTTATTGAAATTTACTAAAAATATTTTTGATGGTCCTACTCTCATTGTTGAAAGTGACATTCAGTTCATTGATTTTCCTGTCTTATTTAGCATAACATGGTTTGTAACTTCCGAAATCCAGAATGAAGTTTCAGATGCTGATTAAGACTTCAGTCATAAAACATAAAGTATCCATAATTCAATATTAAAATGGTAAAGTAAAACATTTATTTGGGGAATTTATAGTAGATTATATAATGCTATATGAACAAAGCCTGCAATTGTGTTGCATGAAGTAAAAATGGATGCCAATAGTTTTTAAGTTAAAATTAGTTCTTTAATTAACATTGAACACTAAAAGATCATTAACTTGGAAACATTAAGAACTTAAGGTAGTTAGGATACAGGTCATCAAAATTTCACTTTTATACCACAGTATTGAACATCAGACTTACATATGGGGGGAAAGGGGAAAATTGAGAAATAATCGGATTTTCTTCTCTGCAATACAACCAACACTTTTCCTTCAAAATCACTTAAAGTTATACTAATCGTAAATGCTTCTTATATGACTTTTTTCAATATCTATCATTTCATTTAGTTTTTCAACAAATATTTATCAAGTGCCTATTGTATGCAGGCACTCTATCAGACAATAGGAACACAGAGATAAACAAATAGATAAATCCCTGACCTTGTGGAGTTTATATTCTATGCAGGCAGAATAATATTAAACCAGGGGGAAAACGGTTTATTAACAACTATGTAATATTGATTGCAAAGAATACAGCCTGTTGTGAACCACCCAGTTCTTGAGACAGCAGGTCTGTATTTCTATTACTTCTCCCTACCTGTCCTTTAGTTTGTCTTTCACAAAGTGGTTTACACATTTCAGCAGCACTAAAATGTCTCAGGCCAACAGTGACCCCCATTACAAAGTATACTGGGCAATATTAACCCTTATTGTACTGTTTTTTGGGTTTTTTGTTTTTTTTTTTTTTTTTTTGCTGTACTTGACAAATGTGGGCACACCCTCTTCTTTGAGCTTTTGAAACATTTATTCTCATTTTCAGGGACACTGAGACTTTAGAAACACTGACTTTGTATACGCTGACAGTGTATCCTGTGGTAGTTCCTCTCTCCTGTACAATTCTTAAAATATCCATCATTCTTAGGATTCTATTTTATACCCTATGTTCTTCTGACCCTTTGTACTCTCTCCATCCTATATTTTCAGATATAATTTATGATCTATTTATGATTTTTTGACTCTCAACTTTTTATCATCAGCTTTCACTTCTCTACTGAGTTCCAAATTTGTGCACACAAATTTGTACCCTTCACTCACTTCAAACTTACTTAAGCCCGAATTTACCCTAAGTGGTTCTGTATTATATACACAGTTCCACCATCTACTAACAAACCCACTAAACAAGGCAGCTCCCATTTCTCCAAAATCCACATCATATTTGCTAATGAACATCATTGATTTTGTCTCTTAGATATCGCCAAGACTCTTCACTGCTCTTCAGGATCTCATGATTATCAGTATCTCTTCATCTTTCTGAGATCATTTCAACCACCTCTCCATTACCCTAGCCCTCAGGGGTTAGTTTTTGCTTTCAAGATAAATTCGAAACTATTTGAAACAGTAGACACACTTGACAATTTGGCCAAAACTTGTCTTTTTTTTCCCCAGGTACAAGCTGAACCAGTTTGTGTTTGCTTTGTAATAGGAATGTCAGTGTTAACATGAGAATGAAGCCGTTTTCCCCGGAAGGCTTCCTTGCTTGTCTGCTGTAGCAGAACTGGCCCTCTCTTGCTCTTGGGACCATAGCTTTGTGTGCATTCTCCTTTCGTATCACTGGAAGCATTGCATTATAATAGGTTTGTCCATGTGTGTCTGCCATCTTGTGATCTGGGGGCGTGGAAACATATTTCATTCGTATTTCTGTCCTTAGTACCCAGTATAGCCTAGGCTTACAATAAGTGTCTAATATTTAATGAGGATGGAAAAGCATAGATGAGCAAATGAGTTAATTAAAGATGTGGGTAGTTGTCTTGATGATCTGTAGTCTAATAAATAAGATAAACTAACAAAATAGAAATAGACTCTTTGATACAGAGAACAGACTGACAACTGTCAGAAGGGAGGGGGTTTGGGTGACTGGGTGAAAAAGGTGAAGGGATTAAGCAAAACAAAACAAAACAAAAGCCTCATAGACACAGACAACAGCTTGGTGATTACCTTGCGGTGGGTGGGAAGGGGTTTGGGGAAAGTAGAAGAGGGCAAAAGGAGGACAAATGCTAGTGGAAGTGGACTTGACTTGGGCTGGTGAACACGCATTCAATACACAGGTGATGTGTTATAGAATTGTATGTTTTAATTGACCAGTGTCACCCCAATACATCCAATAGATATTTTTTAACTTAAAGTAATTTTGGTTATGTAGTTGATCTAGACTTAAATTTGAAAGCAACTCCAAAATGAGGAATATGTTTTGAATTAATTCTAGATTTTAATATTTCAAACCTTACAAAACTACTCTTCTATTATTTAGAAATCCTGTCTTAGCACATTATAGAAATATTCTTCTAGGTAAAGTCATGAGCTGCATGCTAGGGATAGTTAATGAGAATAAAATGATAGCTTATCATATAATTGCTGAGAGTAAAAGCAAACACAAACTTTTATAAAAAGCAATATGTCAATATAGCTCAACAGCCTTTAAAAAGTTCATGCCAATTTAACCAGTAATTTTATATCAGGGAATCTATCCTAAGGAACCTCAGACTACATGAAGATATTTAAGTAAAAGAATATTTGCCACAGTATTACTGTGTCTGCAAGTCTGATGACAGACAATTGGGGCATAAATAAATAAAGACAAATTTCTAACAGATAATATTGTATGCTCATTTAAATTAATATTTTAAGGGGAATAAGTAATATAAATAAGTAACCAGAAATGTAAGATCTTTAAAAATACATAGAGTGAGATCCCATGTCTGTTTTTAAAAATGTAGATAGTACATTGTATTGAAAATATATGCATGAAAATAGGCTGCAGGAATATATACCAGAATATATAGGGATGGGCAAAAGTAGGTTAACAGATGCGAGTATGTGAAACACAGAGTTTATTCTTATATTATTATTTATTAATTATTGTATTATTTTCCATAGGACCTACTATAAACCTACTTTTGTCTACCCCATATATAATGATTCAGTGTTATTAGATAATCATGTGTTATCTTCAATATTATATTGATTTTATAATCTGAAGAAATAGCCCGTAAGTAAATATTTGTACCCTGAGCCACAATTTGCCCAAGATGCAGCCTATGTGTTAGGTGGCTAGTTACTTGTTGTCTGAACAGAAACCAGGAGCTTGGCAAACAAGATACTTCACTCAGCATTTTAAAAATAGAAGATCGAAGGTGTTAATTAGTCAGTGTTTAGAACCAAAGTACAAGTGTTAAAATAAAGAAAAGAGGCAATGGAACCCAAGGAGGTAGAAAGAAACTAGAGCTGTAATATATTAAGAGCACAAAGAAGCAGAAACAATGATTTGGCGTGGAGAGAGAACTTCACCGGGCAAGACTAACAAAGACTGAATGACCCACCATTCAGCTCCCGAGGAAGACGGAGAGAGCTTGGTCTGTTTCTCGTAGTTTCTCTGATTCCCGCAGCATAGTGATCTCTGGCACCTCAATCCCCATGAAATATATCTCTCATTATAATAAATTCCTTCTCCCTACTTCCTGCAGATCACGAGTGTCACTGTTACTTGCAAGGAAAATAATCCTCAATAAAATGAGGCTTTTCCCGTTCATATAGGCAGCATCTAGGCCCAGTGGTTGTTACAAGATTTGATTCCGTACTTTTGTTGACTTTACCCATTGTTATTAATTTCACTTGTCACATAGGACCCATTATCTTTATTTATAGCAATTAGGATGTTTGACGGTGCAATACAACTGTTTCTATATCACCATCCTTGACAAAGGGCACAGCCTGTGCCACTCTCTACCGCTCTCTGTTTCATTCATGCACTTACTCATCCAACAAATACTCACCCAGTGCCTATTTTCTCAGCACTATGCTAGGCTCTAGGGGTACAGTAATCAACAGGACAAGCCTTGTTTCTAATCTTTCAGGACTTAGAGTCCATTGAAGGGAAGTACCTTTGCGGAGTCATATTGAGTGAAGGCTGTATTAAACATCACTCAGTCTGTTGGAATAGTTAGATATTTTTGAATGTTTCAAAGAGAATTTATTGTTATATTTTTACCTTAAGTGAATTACTGGGAAGCAATTCCAGTCTCAACTGCGTCTTCATAACTTTTGAATAAAGTGTTTGGCCGCTCTTAGTGTTCTTAAGTCACTGCTGAAGAATTTCCATTTTGCTGTTCGTAAGGACCAGAGAAACATGGTGCATAAACTTGAACTGCCACCTGGGTGCTGCATGGGGCACCCAGGCAGGGCCAGGCACAGGGTGGTGCTCCCTACAGTAGTTCCAGTGGATGTTTTCAAATGCAGATAAGTCTGAGATTGTGGGTTTTTTGTTTGGTTGTTAGTTGATTGGTTGGTTGATTTAGGTTTTGTGATAAGGATTATTTAAAAATTTCTCATCAGGTCTCATCCAAATTTTAGAAACACAGTCAATTTAAAAAGTGATTTATATCACTAGGGTACTTGGTTAACCATTGTGGTACATTTGTAGTATGACCTATTATGAAGCAATTAAGCAATTAAGAATAAGAGAGCTGTATGATGGCATGAAAGATGTTCAAGGTATGTTTATCTATATCTGTAGTTACATTTAGATTGATCTGGGTCCAGAGAGCGAGAACAACTTATGCTGTATTTCCGTAGTGAGCATTGTCAATTGTCTACTTAGCACCTGTACCTTCCTTTCTTCTCCTTACCAGAATCCACGGGAATCCTCAGGAATTCACCCTTCTTCCACGAATCCCATGTGTCTCCGTGGATGGTGCCCCCACTCAAGACTCTCCAAACTCTCTTTCCTCATCAGTGATTGGCTCAGGAATGTGACCCAGTCCAGCCCTCTGTGCTGCGGGAAGTCTCCTTGGGGGCCTTCTAGGAGCATTCCTTTTCCCCTTCTGATATAGTTTGGGCGAGTGGTTATGACTTCCATAGGATGTTGCTATATCTGGATGTAAGACCCAGAACTGCTGAAGCCGTCACACTAAAAGCTCAATGCACAGAGGAGGCAGAGTTCAACATGGAATCACAGGAGATGTAGCCAGAAGCTCTGAGTTAAGTCAGCCTCCAAGCCTACGTTTGTCTGGACTTTCAGTAAGGTAAGCTGAAAACTGGCCTTGGTGCTCAAACTAGCATCTTTTTAAATACAGTAGGCCTCCCCCCCCCTTATATGTGGTTACCTTCCTGTGGTTTTAGTTACCTGCTACCGACTGTGGGCTGAACATATTAAATGGAAAATGCCAGAAATAAACAATTCATAAGTTTTAAATTGCATGCTATTCTGAGTAGTGTGAAGAAATCTTTGTTATCCAGCTCCATCCTGCCTGGAACATGAAGCATCCCTCCGTCCAGTGTGCTTACACTATACACTCTCCCTGCCCAGGAGTCACTTAGTAGCTATCTTGCTTATCAGACTGGCTGTCGAGGTATCACAGTTCCAGTCATCCCAAAGCACAAGAGTAATGATGCTGGCAATTCAGATATGCCAAAGAGGAGTGATGAAGTGCTTCCTTTAAGTGAAATCATGTATATGTTCAGGTTAAAAAAAAAGGTATATATAGGGTTTGGTATTATCTACTGGAGGTCTTGTAATGAATCCCCTATGGGTAAGAAGAGACTACTATATTTAGCTTGTTACATCCAAAATCATCCTAAGGTTTTGCATATTTGTGTATATGTTAATGAGTGCATCATTTCAGTGGAGAAAGATTGGAAGAACACACATCAGTATAAAATAATAAAAAAGTGGGTTTGAGAGAAAAGAGAAAGGAGTCCTCCACTTTTCATTCCACATAACTTCTTTATGAATACATAATGGATGTTTAATAATACTGTATTTAAAACATAAAATAGAAATATTAAAAATATTTCCAATAGTATGCTCTTTGTTGTTCCCTAATTTCTGCTAATTTCCAGGAAAATCACTATTGAATTTATCAGAGAAGTCATAGGTGAATATTTCAAATTTTTAACGTTGGCGGTATGGTTTATTGTAAAGAAGACAAGAGCTATCGTCGGCAGTTGTGGGTTTCTCTCCTGCTTCTGGTACTCATTTAGGTACCTGGCCTCAGGTAAAGCACAGAACCATTCTGGGCCTGGTTTCCCTCATCAGTATAGAGAGAAGAGAAATCCAGACATCTATTTTAAAGATTCTATACCCTTCTCTGATATTTTATTCCTAACTTATATCCACAAATAAACTAGTTTAGGCTGAATGCTAGCTAAAGGCAAGGAAAGGGGCCAGATGAGCTGGCAATGTCTATTTTCAGTGATTCCAGAATTGCTGCTATACCTCGTGGCAGGTAAGAGATGGTGAGAAAGAAAAAGCACATAGAAACAGCATTTATTTCATCAACTCATTTATTCTCAGGTTAATGTTTAGCTGTAGTCATTAAAATAAAAACTGCAAAAGACCTGGATGTCTATTATTTTTTCCGTTCTATAGTTTTATCATTTTATCTTAATGATGCTTTCTTTCACCGAGTCAAAAATGCATTCACTTTATTCTTAAGTGTTAACCCATTTTTTCTTTTATTTGTCTTTTTTCCTCTTTTATTCCAAGTTTTGAGTAAAAAAGAGAATGGGTCTTGGAAATATCAATTAATCTTTTGGCAATAAACAAAGTTTTTTAGTTACTCATCATGGTCTTGCTGAGGACAAGTTTAGTTTTTCTTATATAAATGTACACATTTATATTTTATTAATTATCCAAATAATCATTTACTATGATGTAACTTCCTTCTTTGATTGCTATTTATTCTTTAAAAATAATTGGTGCTAAAGATTTCTTACAAGATATTTTATAATCGTTGAATGTGGCTTAATATAAATTTTCTTAGGAACCAAAAAGTCCTGAGAAACAGTTACAGGGAATAAAGTACCCCACGAACAAATGATGAGGGAGAGTCTAAGCTGCTAATTATTCTTGCTAATTAGTTAGCTAATTATATGGCTGGTCAGCCCAGATTTTATTAAAAAAACGAGACTCACCCTATCCTTCCCCCTCCCCCTTTTTGGCCTTTTCAGCATCATTCAATTTATTTCCTGGCAGAAAAACTATGAAGTTAAAATACAGCCACATAAATGCAAGCATTATTAAAATGTGTTTCAGGTGAGACAATCTGACTATTTCAGTTTACAACTTTTTTTTTCAATCTTCACTCAAGGACATCTTTTTCCATTGCTTTTAGAAAGAGAGGAAGAGAGATAGATAGATAGATAGATAGACAGACAGACAGATAAAGACCATTGATGTGAGAGAGAAACATCGATTGGTTGTCTTCTTGTATGCACCCCAATTGGTTATCAATATCTACAACCTGGATATGTGCCCTAACTGGAAATCAAACCCACCTCGGCCTTTCTATCTATGGGACAGCAGTCCAACCAATTGGGCCACACTGCCCAGGCATACAATATTTCTGTCTTCACAATTAACATTTGTCTCTTCTAGTAGTGGGTTTGCCAGGCCAGAAAGATGATAGGAATCCACCATAACAGCTGGACTCCAACAGAGTTGCCAGATAATGTTGTCATATGAACTGGTCAAAGTGATTGAAGGAAACATACCTAAAATAGGGAAATGTTCTGATGTCCTTTTACAGCCCGCCTCACACAGAGCACATATAGGGCAGGGGAGTGCTGTGCCCTAAAGAAGAAGGGCAAATTGGACCATATCCTCAGGTGTCCATTATGGTGCCCTGCCAATCATATCACGAGATTACTGTCAATAACCCTGTTAAGAAGTTTGGTCTTTTAAGATTTTACAAAGGAGTTCCCATAAGACTGTCAACTGATTTCTCAGAAGAAACCTTGCAGGCCAGAAGGGGCTGGAAAGAAGTATTCCAAGTCATGAAAGGAAAGGACCTACATCTAAGATTACTCTATCCAGCAAAGCTATCATTTGTAATAGAAGAGCAGATCAAGTGCTTCCCAGATGAGGTCAAGTTAAAGGAGTTCATCATCACCAAGCCCTTATTATATGAAATGTTAAAGGGACTTATCTAAGAGAAAGAAGATCAAAAATATGAACAGTGAAATGACAACAAACCCACAACTATCAACAACCCAACCTAAAAAGAATCAAAAACAAAAATGAACTAAGCAAACAACTGGAACAAGAAGAGAATCACAGAAATGGAGACCACATGGAGGGTTACCAGTGGGGGAGAGGAATGGGAAGAAAGGGGTAAAAGTTACAGAGAATGAGTAGCATAAATGGTAGGTAGAAAATACACAGGGAAGGTTAAGAATAGTGTAGGAAATAGAGAAGCCAAAGAACTTAGATGTACAACCCATGGACATGAACTAATGGAGGGAGGAATGCTGGAGGATGGCTGGGTACAGGGAATAGGAGGTAAAGGGCAGGGAAAAAATGAGACAACTGTTAATAGCATAATCAATAAAATATACTTAAGAAAAGAAGTTTGGTCTTATTATTATCAAGGTAATAGGCACCGGTTGAAGAAGGATTACATTTTCCTGGGTATTCCCAATTGATTTTTGAGATACTTATAAGAAGGCACATTGGGTCATATAATAGAGAATCACAAATATTACTGTCAATCCTGAATATCTAAAGCATGTCATCTTCAGTAAGCTGAGACTTAGTGTACCTGTGGTCATTCTAATGCCAATTATCCAGATTGGCATCTCTGTTTTAAATTTTTTTTAAGATTTTATTTATTTATCTTTAGAGGGGAAGGGAAGGAGAGAGGGAGAAACATCAGTGTATGGTTGCCTCCTGTGAGTCCCCTGCTGGGAACTGGCCCGCAACCCAGGCATGTGCCCAGACTGGGAATCAAACCGCAATCCTTTGGTTCACAGGCCTGCGCTCAATCCACTGAGCCACACCAGCCAGGGCAGACTGGCTTGATTCTCATTGCTGCTAGAAGCAACTAAGAATGCAATCAGGACTCACAAAGTAGTTGTGGAACTTAAGGAGTGTTCTGTACACTACTTTATTTTCTAAGACAGAAAAAATAGTCATCTGACTTTTGTGACAGTTAACTAAGGTTTGCCCTAGACTCTGTTAAATGGAAAGTTTATTTAGCCAGATGCCCAATCTTAGCATTGTTCAGGCATTTGTGTCTGTGCCCGCACCAAACTGTGGTCATTCAGCAGGACTCCTCAAAACACAAATTTTCAGCCTTTGTTTGCTCTTTCTTTTGATGAGTCTCAGTGAGGACCAGCTTTTAACCACCGTGTTCTGTGTGAAGGAAATTCTTAAATAGTAATGCTATGTGCAATGCTAATTCTTTTGAAAGGTTAAAAAAACCTCAATGTACCTTATATAACATGATCTATTTATACTCTGTCACTAAGGAGAGTCAGCTGCATTTATGTTTGGGTGAACAGCAATTTATTGTACCTTTTCATGCAGTTGATCACTACTGGTTTACCCAGCTCATTGAGAGCACTGGGTTTGGTCATGCGAATTGTCCAGATGCATTAAGATGTTTGGAACTGAACTACTTAACCTAAAAATACTGAACACAAGAACTCCATGAATAGATAAATTTAAGCATCAGTATTTCTGTACCTTCCTCTGTTATCAATTATAATATTAAGTTCCATCAGAGGATATTATACATGACAACAGTTACTAAGAGACTGTTGCAGTTTCAGTCCCAAATTGGATGCTTTCAAGCCTCCTTCAGTATTTCCAGCACCTGGTAGTGACATGATGTAACATGCTAGTAACATGATGTAAGTTTTTTAACCAATGAGAGGCTCTTTGACTGACTATAAAGTAAACTCTCAAATTGTTACCATAATATAAAGTTCAGGATGGTGAGGGAGGCATACACTGGATTGCATGGCTTCTGAAAAATCTGGCTATGATTTCACAAAACTGTTGTCTCCTTCATTTATGCATAGCTATCCCCATGATACAACAAATGCTAATACCTTGTGTATTTACATTCCTTTCTTCTCTTGGCCTCTTTTAATTCTTTTTTTTTCTTTTAATTCTTTTATCTGCATTTATTACTTGTGTGATGTTTAGCATATACTTTGTTCTGCTTTAATTTTCCTCTGAATAGAGAGCTCATTGTATGCTGTGCTGCATAAAGCACATTACATGCAGTATTGTAGTAAATCTTTTTAAGGACCTAATGCAGCAGGGACTATTGTGGTATGCATCCACAGATGTGGACAGCACGGTTTGGAAAGCTGAGCGACCTGCCTAAAGTGATGCAGCATATAAGTGAAGGAGGTGACTTGGGTCCTGACTTCAGCTTCCACGTCGTTACTGTCTGTCCTCCTTTCCTCATTTTTGTTCTCTCCCTCCCCGATTTGACAGAAGAACCCAGGTGTTGGGAGTTAGAGGTGAGCATAAAGAGAAGCTAGTGTCTAATAGAAGTAACTGACAAGAATAAAAATTATTTTAGAATTAGACTTAATTTAACACTTCCTGATTTTTATCTCTTCTAATCCACACAGCCACAAGGGAGCCACTATTAAATACGTATGGAAAGCACGGCTCTGCACCATCTAGCTGCGAAGACAATAGAAAACCAGGCACACTGGAGAAGCTTCCCACCTTAGTCAAACATTTCTAACAAAAAGGAATGTTCTTTGAAGATTTGTATTCATTCTTTTGAGTCCCTTTTTATATTGTTTCATCTCTCACTAATGGGCTTAGTTTAATTCAGTTTTATTTATTCTTTGCTTATTTTATTACAGTAGAAAGATGCTATTTGTAACCCCACAAATTACATTCCCTTTTATGTTTGTGGTATGTGGGAGTTTTTTTTTATTTTTATTTTTGTAAAACCTTACAAAGCAAGATGTAATAAAAAAACAGGCTGTAATTCAAGAAACTAATACAGAGAAATAAGTGCTTTGGAGAATGGCACACAAACAAATGCAGAATAAATCAGCAAAATGTATTGTCATAAACACATGTTTTAAAGCTGTTATAATATACATTTTGTTAAATCTTCAAATTAGTATCTTAGGAGTGGCAGATGATTTTAAATTTACTACATTTTCCAAGGTAGAATGACATTCAGGTTTATGTTTTTCTTATTGTTTTCCTTTTGTATTTTTCTCCAGATATGATAATATTTCTGTCTTTTGTAACAGTACTTTTATCTCCATCAGTCAAACTAAGGAATGCAATTAATTCAACATTAACTAAATACTGAGAAATTATTTAAATCATACAACTTAAGTATAATTCAAAGATTTTATCAGACTAAAATAATAGATTTGCTAAAATAACTATATTCATCTTTTCAAAACAATCTGAAAAAATGGCAGATTTATAAGTTGCAAAGACAAAAAAACTGGCTCTAAACTTTCTTACCATTTCAAAGTTCATGCATTCATAAGACTTTCTGTATAGTATAAACATTATTTTTTGCAATGAGCCCAGTATGGAAATTATACAAAAAGGGGTGTGAAGAGTCAGGATATAAAGTATCTGCATAAATTTGCATCACTTACACATCCAGAAAAATTTCACTCACCAGCCAAATTTAGTTTAACAGGGGAAGGCATTTTGGTTCAACCTCCAAATTCTAACTGCAACATGTGCCTGGGAGAGCCTTGTCTCATCCACTCTTGTCAGCGCTTTTGCTGCTTCTGTGCACATAGCACAATGCATTGCACAGGTTTGGGGCAGGTATTTGCTTAGTGCCTGTTTTCTTCCACTACTCTGGTGAATTTCACAAGAGCAAAACCACTGTAATTACCCCTGTATCTCCCAGTGCCCTGTTCAGTGCTGAGCCTTTAGTAGGTATCTGATACATAGTTTTAAATAATGAAATGAATACATTGAATATCTCCTTGAACTTATTAAGAGAAACCAAAAGCAGATCCTCCACTAGCCTAATTTAAATGCTTTTATTACAATGTTCTGCTTGTTCCTTGAGTCTGGCCCATTTTGATCACTGGGAATATAAATAACTTGGTTCAAAGTAATCTGAACTGAGCCAAGGTATTAGAGCTACTGACTCAGAGTGGTTGGTTTTGGTTTGGAATAGATTCTGAAACGGTTTAGAGATTGTTTTTGTTTTGGCAAATGAATATTGGATTAGCATTTTTGAATGATCCTATAAAAATGTTTTGAACTCTGACATGGTTTGGGATTCAATTTTGAGGATGATTTAGTTCAATTTTTAGTTAATTTACATTAAGTTCCATAGTAATAATAACCTACATTTCACCATGCTTCATAGACAAACTTATATGTGTGTATATATATGAATAGATGAAGATATAGATTTAAAAAACAGATATATATCTCCCGTGTCTTATATAAGGATATGTATTCCAATGCACTCTTCTGGGGCTTTATACCTTTTTCTTCTGAAGCATGATATTGTCAAAATGACGTAAGAGGCAGAACTAGGAGAATTCTTTGTACATATGGATTTATTGCTACCTGTGAATATATTTAACTCAATGAGATGTAGGTTTCTGTTAAGCTTTAAAATCCTGCAAAGAGTTCATGCAGCCTATACTCGCATTTTTTAAAAGTACACATCTGCATAAAGATCTGTGAGATGATATCTATGTGCATTAATTTCTAGATATAAACAACATAGCAAATCCTACACTGTTTAGAAAATACTTCATAGATCTTGGGAATTAGTTTTATATTTCTCTGCAAGGTATTTTGTTAACTAAATTGGCTTCTGATTTATAGAATCAGAGAAATATTTCTGTGTTAATTTCTGTTGTCTGATTTCACTTGGAAACCCTGAGCCAAAACTTAGAATCGTCTCACCGGTTAATTTCTACTTCTTATCCCAACCTTCAGTCCCATCTAAATGCAAACATATTTGTGCATCTTTTTCTTTAGAAATGAGCAAAGATGATGAACAATAATTAAATGATGTGTTCAGTTAATTCATGCATGTGTTTTAGTCCCCCATTCTATTTGCTTTACCATTTTCCTCCAAAGTCCTTTTCTTGAAGCTCTGCAGAGTGGCCATTTTCTAACTTCTTTTTTTCTTCCTTTTTTCCAGCTAGGGTCTTTTCTAATTTAAAAATGCAAATGTGTTATTGTGCTTGCTTGCTTTTAAGCATTCTGCCATTTTTCAAACTGTGCCTTGACTCAGCCATAAATATCTGCTTCAGCATGGGTGAACCTCGAACCCCATCACCTCCTTAGGTCACTACCAACCATGACTTGACTCTTTTTTTTTCTCATTTTTTTAAATTATATTTTATTGATTATGCTATTACAGTTGTCCCATTTTCCCCCCTTCATTACCCTCCACCCTGCACACCCCCTCCCACCCACATTCCCCCCTTTAGTTCATCCCCATGTGTCATAAGTTCTTTAGCTTCTACATTTCCCACACTATTCTTGCCCTCCCCCTGTCTATTTTCTACCTACCATCTATGCTACTTGTTCTATGTACCTTGTCCCCCTCTCTCCTCCTCCCACTCCCCTATTGCTAACCCTCCATGTGATCTCCATTTCTGTGTTTCTGCTCCTGTTCTAGCTGTTTGCTTAGTTTGCTTTTGTTTTAGGTCTGGTTGTTAATATCTGTGAGTTTGCTGACTTTTTACTGTCCTATTTTTTATCTTCTTTTTCTTAGATAAGTCCCTTTAACATTTCATATAATAAGGGCTTGGTGATGATGAATTCCTTTAACTTGACCTTATCTGAGAAGCACTTTATCTTCCCTTCCATTCTAAATGACAGCTTTGCTGGATAGAGCAATCTTGGATGTAGGCCTTTGATTTTCATGACTTGGAATACCTCTTTCCGGCCTCTTCTTGCCTGTAAGGTCTCTTTTGAGAAATCCGCTGACAGTCTGAT